>JARJLU010019938.1:0-44898 GCA_030272975.1 Sparidentex hasta | reverse complement strand
TCTCTCTCTGTCTCTCTCTCTCTACATCAATATATCTCTCTCTCTATCTCTACATCAATATCTCTCTCTCCCTATCTCTACATCAATATCTCTCTCTCTCTATCTATACATCAATATCTCTCTCTCCCTATCTCTACATCAATATCTCTCTCTCTATCTCTACATCAATCTCTCTCTTTCTCTCTCTCTCTACATCAATCTCTCTCTCTTTCTCTTTCTCTCTCTCTCTACATCAATATCTCTCCATCAATATCTCTCACTCTACATCAATATCTCTCTCTCTCTCTACATCTCTATCTCTACATCAATATCTGTCTCTCTACATCAATATCTCTATCTCTACATCAATATCTCTCTCTCTATCTCTACATCAATATCTCTATCTCTACATCAATATCTCTCTCTCTCTCTTTCTACATCAATATCTCTCTTTCTATCTCTACATCAATATCTCTCTCTTTCTATCTCTACATCAATATCTCTCTCTTTCTATCTCTACATCAATATCTCTCTCTCTCTCTCGCTCTCTCTCTCTACGTCAATCTCTCTCTCTCTCTCTACATCAATATCTCTCTCTCTCTACATCAATATCTCTCTCTCTCTATCTCCACATCAATCTCTCCCTCTCTCCACATCAATATCTCTCTCTCTCGACATCAATCTCTCTCTCTTTCCACATCAATCTCTCTCTCTCACTCTCACTCGACATCACTCTCTCTCTCTCTCACTCGACATCACTCTCTCTCTCTCTCACTCTACATCACTCTCTCTCTCTCACTCTACATCACTCTCTCTCTCACTCTACATCACTCTCTCTCTCCCTCTTTCTCCCTCTCTCTCTCCCTCCCTATCTCTACATCAATATATCTCTCTCTCTATCTCTACATCAATATCTCTCTCTTTCTATCTCTACATCAATATCTCTCTCTTTCTATCTCCACATCAATATCTCTCTCTTTCTATCTCCACATCAATATCTCTCTCTTTCCATCTCCACATCAATATCTCTCTCTCTCTCTACATCAATATTTCTCTCTCTCTCTACATCAATATTTCTCTCTCTATCTCAATCTCTCTCTCTCTCTCTCTCTGCCTCTACATCAATATCTCTCTCTCTCTAACTCCACATCAATCTCTCTCTCTCTCTCTCTACATCAATATCTCTCTCTCTATCTCTACATCAATCTCTCTCTCTCTCTCTCTCTCTCTCTCTCTCTCTCTTCACATCAGTCTCTCTCTCTGTCTCTCTCTCACTACATCAATATCTCTCTCTATCTCTATCTCTACATCAATATCTCTCTCTCTCTCTACATCTCTATCTCTACATCAATATCTCTCTCTCTACATCAATATCTCTCCATCAATCTCTCTCTCTCTCTACATCAATATCTCTCTCTCTCTCTACATCTCTATCTCTACATCAATATCTGTCTCTCTACATCAATATCTCTATCTCTACATCAGTATCTCTCTCTCTATCTCTACATCAATATCTCTATCTCTACATCAATATCTCTCTCTCTATTTCTACATCAATATCTCTCTTTCTATCTCTAGATCAATATCTCTCTCTTTCTATCTCTACATCAATATTTCTCTCTCTCTCGCTCTCTCTCTCTACGTCAATATCTCTCTCTTTCTCTCTACATCAATATCTCTCTCTCTTTCTCAATATCTCTCTATCTCTCTCTCTCTACATCAATATCTCTCTCTCTCTCTCTCTACATCAATATCTCTCTCTCTCTCTCTACATCAATATCTCTCTCTCTCTCTACATCAATATCTCTCTCTCTCTCTACATCAATATCTCTCTCTATGTCAATATCTCTCTCTCTCTCTCTCTACATCAATATCTCTCTCTCTCTCTATCTCCACATCAATCTCTCTCTCTCTGTCTCTACATCAATATCTCTCTCTCTATCTCTACATGAATCTCTCTCTCTATGTCAATATCTCTCTATCTCTCTCTCTACATCAATATCTCTCTCTCTCTCTATCTCCACATCAATCTCTCTCTCTCTGTCTCTACATCAATATCTCTCTCTCTATCTCTACATGAATCTCTCTCTCTATGTCAATATCTCTCTATCTCTCTCTCTACATCAATATCTCTCTCTCTCTCTATCTCCACATCAATCTCTCTCTCTCTGTCTCTACATCAATATCTCTCTCTCTATCTCTACATGAATCTCTCTCTCTATGTCAATATCTCTCTATCTCTCTCTCTACATCAATATCTCTCTATCTCTCTCTCTACATCAATATCTCTCTCTCTCTATCTCCACATCAATCTCTCTCTCTCTCTCTCTACATCAATATCTCTCTCTCTCTCTCTACATCAATATCTCTCTCTCTATCTCTACATGAATCTCTCTCTCTGTCTCTCTGTCTCTCTCTCTCTCTCTCTACATCAGTCTCTCTCTGTCTCTCTCTGTCTCTCTCTCTCTACATCAATATATCTCTCTCTCTATCTCTACATCAATATCTCTCTCTCCCTATCTCTACATCAATATCTCTCTCTCCCTATCTCTACATCAATATCTCTCTCTCCCTATCTCTACATCAATATCTCTCTCTCTATCTCTACATCAATCTCTCTCTTTCTCTCTCTCTCTCTACATCAAATTCTCTCTCTTTCTCTTTCTCTCTCTCTCTACATCAATATCTCTCCATCAATATCTCTCTCTCTCTACATCAATATCTCTCTCTCTCTCTACATCTCTATCTCTACATCAATATCTGTCTCTCTACATCAATATCTCTATCTCTACATCAATATCTCTCTCTCCCTATCTCTACATCAGTGTCTCTCTCTCTATCTCAACATCAATATCTCTATCTCTACATCAATATCTCTCTCTCTCTATTTCTACATCAATATCTGTCTTTCTATCTCTACATCAATATCTCTATCTCTACATCAATATCTCTCTCTCCCTATCTCTACATCAGTCTCTCTCTCTCTATCTCTACATCAATATCTCTATCTCTACATCAATATCTCTCTCTTTCTATCTCTACATCAATATCTCTCTCTCTCTCTCTCTCGCTCTCTCTCTCTACGTCAATCTCGCTCTCTCTCTCTATGTCAATATCTCTCTCTATCTCTACATCAATATCTCTCTCTCCCTACATCAATATCTCTCTCTCCCTATCTCTACATCAATATCTCTCTCTCTCTACATCAATCTCTCTCTCTTTCTCTCTCTCTCTCTACATCAATCTCTCTCTCTTTCTCTCTCTCTACATCAATCTCTCTCTCTTTCTCTCTCTCTACATCAATCTCTCTCTCTTTCTCTCTCTCTCTCTACGTCAATCTCTCTCTCTCTCTCTACATCAATATCTCTCTCTCTCTACATCAATCTCTCTCTCTTTCTCTCTCTCTCTCCACATCAATCTCTCTCTCTCTCTCTCGACTACCATTTCCATATGAATTTTCTTTTGTATGTAGATTATGATATGATATTGATCATGCAGTTAGCTAAATGTATTTTCCTCCGAGTTTGTACATGAATGATGCAAATACATTTCAAGATGGCTGTTATTTTTCAAGATGGCCACCATGACTGGTTTGATTGATAGTTTGATTACTCCCTCAAAGTTGCATGCATTCCTGTGATATGAATGATATTGGAGTCAAATCACACATTGTTATGATTAGGAATTCAGACAGCAACTTCAGTATTTAGCCTTTTTGGAAGCTCACAATGCAAGATACGCCTAACTGACAATAGTAACTGTCCAAGTTACAAGTAATTTATACTGGCAAAAGACCTAAAAAGGAAAATAGAAAGTCACAAGACTAGTCCAAATTATTTTTATTCCAAAATCTTAAAAATTGAAACTAGTATAAATAACAAATGCTTCACATTAACATTAAATACATTAAAAGGACAAACGGTTGCAAGAAAGAGGCAGGATAGGGCACTTACTGCGGGGAGATTCTATTGCAGACCCCAATAGGAACCACCTTGTGCGCACACTGACCACTGCAAACACTACAACTTAACGGTAAGAAAAAAAAAAACCTACAACCAGTGAAATGACCACTACCCTTTACCATACCGCACTGCATGCAAGGAGAGGTGCATATCCCACAACTTCTCCCCACAGGTCATCCCACTGCCTAATCAAAACAAAAGACATAAAATACAATGAGATTCAGTTGGTTCAGTTTCACAGGGATTCAGTAGTAATGCGGTCAACAGGATAAAAGGATGATATTTGAACATCTACAAATAATTTCAGCTGTACTGTCTGTAGGAACCAGCCTTAGCAAACTGGTTCAGGGAAAGCAGCAGTCTGGCCTTAAATCTACAATAAAGAGATAGCAAACAAGTCTAATCAGCTGACAACATACCTCAGAGGGCATAACCCTCCTACATTACCATGCTGTATTCATTACCTTGTTCAGGATGGAGCTGTGTTGAATAGCAGCACAATAGTTGAAAGGCTCTACTCTGTCTTAAAGAGGGGATAGCTGAATCTTTGCCTGAAGAGATTATTATCATATTAGTTATGTCTACTGTTTACTGAAACCCCAAAGTTCCCCCAGACCTACCTCTACAGCACAGGGCTACAGAGCATGCTCAATCTGGATCACTCAGGAATGTCACACCACAACTAAATATATAAGAGACCTCATTAGATTTCCCATCAGGCAATACAGCACCTCTTTCTCCTTAAATCATGCTTACCTGCATGGACACAGCAATCCTGCCACACAACCAGACCTCCAATAAAGAGGCACTAATTGCCCTCACCTGGCCTTATAAAGGCAGGGAGCTACCTCTGACCCTACCCAACAGGGCAGTGCTTCAAATTTAGATGCCAGCCCTCACAACAGTAACAGAAAGCTGTGTAGTCTAAGGCAGCTTTTTTGCACTTACACTGATTAACACAACCCTTCTTACATTTGTAGGAGATAAGTTCATAGCTGGACTGGCCTGCATCAGGCAGACATTTCCAAAATGGTTCATAATGACCCCCAGATAACCTTACAGTGATAGTATAGGAAAAATAATGTGGCACACAATCACTCTCAAAGATTCAAGTTAATTATAAAAAATAACTTTCTACTCTAACGATCTAACAACAGGCTTGATGCAATGAAATATCAAAAGATCGCATAGAGGTTTCATATGCAGAGAGGATCTGTCTGGGATCTGTCTTCAAGAACTGTCTTATATACCTGCCTGAGAGGGCATTCTGTTCTTTGACATTTGAAAGATATCTTTTGTCATTTGGTGGATAACTCAGAGAGATTTCTGATTAGTCTGTGGAATGACTCAAGGGCCACAACCCTTCAATGGGGAGGGGGAGAGAGCTGTCCACATTTCAAAGGCATCACCATGTTCACTATTTGGTCTGTGGTATCTTCCTACCAAGAAGTCTTATATTAACAGCGGTGCACCATCTGAAACGTGATATTAACACTTTAGCATGTTAACTATTTATGTGAAACAGGGTGGCAATGGGGGAAAAATAAGGGTTTTTCTTGAATAAGTTTTGTTTATCTAGTTGTAATCCTACCTAGAGCTGAGGCATGTTTCAATGGTCAAGTCACACCTGATTTTTCCCAATGAATTGAAGGACTTGAAGGTGACATAAATATGGCACTATTTTTGAGACTTAGGTATTTGTGAAGTTTGAGGAAAAAGATTAGAAAATTAAACTAAATTCCATTTAGGTATTTTTAACTAGCACCACTTACACTTGTGTGTGATATCTGCAAGTAAATGGTGGCCTTCTTGAATTGTGAGAACAAAGGAAGATTATGGGCTTGTTACACATTGCAAATTTTTTTCTGCATGAAACTATGTATAATTATTTATGGAGATCGACCAGATCATATGCAATATACAATACTTTATTACAATTACAATGTTCATGCTGATTGTGGCAACCATCTTGAATGTTTATTGATTTATGTCAGACTTGGACAAAAGAGAGGACTCAGGTGCAGAAATGGCAGAAGTAATGTCAAGTTTTATTAATCTGATTTGCAACTCTTCAGATAGAATGATAAACAAAATACTATGAAACTCTGAGGGACAGACAAGATGAACAAACATAAAACACATAATAACAGAAAACGCTCCCGAAGGAGGAAAACCTACTCTGAACTATAATACTAGAATATGAAAAATTACAAAAGCAAAACACTCCAAAGAGGAAGGCACAAAGGCTATGAAAATTAACTACTGTTTCCTAGAATAAAAAGGTTACAACAAAAGGCGCTCCAGAAGGAGGAAAATAAAAGGCTATAAACAAACGCTAAGCTGAAAATAAAAATCCTAACCAGAAATTTAACCAACTCAAAATCACTCTTCTAAAGAGGACAAATACAGAAAAACAAAACAAGGCAATACTTATCAAGGCGAGGGTACGAGACTGTGGAACAGGGCTTCGGTATACGACAAGACGACGAAATACTTTGGCAACGCAGACAGGGGAAGACAAAGACTTTATACACATGGGGGAGGGGAACACAGGTGGAAACAATTAAGGATTAGGGATGAGGTCAGACCAGGGACACAAGAGGAAGGACAAGTGACCTGAAACGAGAGGAGAGTTACTTTCAAAATAAAACATGAATTCACAAGACAGACCCCAAGACAGGACAAACCTCACCGCGATGTGACAATTTATATGTATTCTTCATGTATAAACGTCCTTAAACTAGGTATGGTAAATACATTTAACTAGCAAGATCATCATGATCATATTTTATACCATGCAAATAATAATCCATTTTTTTTTCAGATTGTCTTTGGCCTTAACAGTACCAAATGTCATGCTTTTATCACAAAGTGCACACTTTTTCAGCTAAACCACCCCACTTATTAGATGTCATCAGCATAAAAATTACGAGATACCACTGAAATGTCTAATAATCTATCTATGAGGCAACATATATAAAAGAAGAGCTGTTCATGTAGAGTGTTGATTCCGAAATTGGGATTGAGAGGAATCAAACAGGCTTTGTGTTTCAAGAATAGCTATAAGCTGGTAAGCAACATCTTTTTTCCAGCGCTAAGTGATATGTGGCAGCTGGACTTGCTTAACAGCTTAACAACCATTAACAGTTGTTAGGTCAAGACCTAACAACAAACATGAAGACTGGGTGGGTCAATGAATGACAAGTGGCCCCAACGGCTCACACATGACCTTAATGCCTTTGTAAGAACACTCCCACAGCCTGGTGTTCCTAGTGTTAAGGAAATGTAAGTTAAGTAAAAAATTAATCACTGGACAAAACCGAATACAACTTTGTGGAAACTTATAGACACTCTTCCCCAGCCAAACCCAGAGATAAATGTGCACAATCTACATATGGGGCCTGTGCATGAAGTATAACTCAGTTGCACTTGTTCATGTTGTATATGGCAAATGCCAGTTTAGGGGGTATTTCCTATTTTTTTGTCCTACTTGTACTTATTCAATTGTAGTTTGACAAATGGGAGCCTGTCCTTCGATAGCCTATGTCTGAAAGATGTTAACACTTTGCATTTGACGTCACATTAAGGTTGAGAGCTTTAAAAATGTTTAAATTTAAAATAAAAAGTTTTTCATGCAGGCTGCAGCAGTCAGTCATAGCTAAATAGATTAAAATATTGCCAAAATATTTATTTAATTATGTTATTCATCATCCATTCATTCATTTATTTAGCCTGATTAAGAGAGAGAAAATGTTTTCACATTTACTTTTCAATTACTTTATTTGTTTAGATTAACCACTTTCACTTAAAAGGCAACCAGTCTCGATAGCCGCTCTCGACTTCATGTGTACAATATTTAGGTATGCATCGATACTGGCATAGGGTATCTGGCCGATACTGCACTCATATACTCATATTCACAAAAAATCACAGATACCACGCACCGATACCACTTTGTATATTATTATAAGTGGTAGAGATAGACCGATATGTTTTTTTCAGGGCCGATACCGATTATTAATAGTCAAGGAGGCCGATAACCGATATTTGGAGCCGATATTCATTTGCAGTAAAAGGGAAAATAATGGCATCAACATTTTGAGTAATACAAACTACAAGACTTAACTTTGTTTTTACACATAGATTTTAATCTTTTATCACTATTTCCCTGTCAATATTATCCGCAACCTTGTTTCAAGTGATTAAACTGTTAAAAACACTAAATAGCTTACAGCATCTTCACTTTAATAATCAGTGTTTAACATAGGAACAGATAGCTGCCGCTGACGTATTGGGCCTCACAGTAATGTTAGTAGTCGTGAGTTGTACAGTTTCTACAGTCTGCTGAGCGTCTACAGCCAGAGAAGGAGGAAGCGGACCGGTGGGTTAACGTTAAGCTAAAAGCTAATCAGCCTTCACCTCAACGTGCTTCCCTGCAATAAAACTGGACTGAATTGAGTTTGTTAAATTTTTACTCTCTCACTCACTCACACACACGGACTATTTTCATATTGATATTAGCGAGTGATTAACAGGCTTGTCTGGAGGGACTGCGAGTGAGCAGAGCTGCTGCTTATGTTTATATAATGTTAACAGGCTCACAGTAATGTTACTAGTAGTTGTGAGCTGTGGAGGACTGAGATGTTGCGCACAATTTCGGGAGAGTCTGCTGCCTTAGGTTACCTTCGGAACCAAGCCACCAGGAACAGCGCGGGGCTACGAATCCAGTTTTAAGTGGTGACTAAACGCCATTATCTCCGCTGTGTGTGTGTGCGTGAGCACTGTGCATGCACAGCTTTCACTACTGATTGGCTGTTACCCACTCTGCCTGTAACCAATCAGATGGTGCTGTGGGTGGGACAATGCTGGAGACAGCGTAGGGGCCGCAGACAGAGAGGCTCGGCTGCATCACAGCCAAAATAACCCAGTTTTAAATTGATCCCTTATCGGCCGTCGGATTAAGAAAAAGGCCGATGCTGATATGCGTCAAAATGCCGGATATCAGCGCCGATAATCAGCCTGACCGATAAACGGTCGATCCCTAGTGTGTACCGTTTTTCTAAACATGTGCATGTGTGTGTACATAATAAATACATATTTATCCATCTATAGATATGCATATATAGATATATAGATATAGTGTTATGATGGTTAACTGAATAAAATTCCTAGATAAAAACTAAACTTAAGCTACTTAAAGTGAAACTCTCGCCAAAATGCAACCTAGGCTTTTTTTGGAAATGTATCAAACCTTCATGTAAAAGCATAATTACAATGAAAGAGGCACTTTTAAGATTTACTGTATTTTCGTTTTCAGCTCAAACTCATTTTCAATGGGAGTGCATGGGGCACTTTTACGCTAGCATCAATATTGCTATTTTTAAAACACCAAGAAGGCTCGACACAACATGAAACTTTGCTCATAGTATCACTGGGGTCTCTACACATAAACTCGAGCAATGAGAACAAAAAGTGAGTTTTTAAGCAACTCACCTTAGCAGTAGCTTGTTAGGGGCTTAGGGCTAGGGTAAGAGTTAAGGTTAGGCCTCACAATTTGATTACAATTCAGCTAACAATGATTCAAATGTAAATGATTATTGATGCGTTGCGATGCATCTCAGTGTATGGAATCCTCAGTGATCTCTATGCAGGTGGCTGCTTTTTCATCATTTAAATTCCCCTTTTATTCAGAAGGTCTTTCCGATAATAAGACTACAGCAGTCTACAAAATAAAAGCTACATCTTTTCAATATCTTAATTTCATACAAAAACATTACATAAACAAAACAGTTATCCATCTGTAATGCCTTACACATTTGTTTCACATGGCAGCTTTAAGAAAAGGCATTGATTGACTCTGTTGCACACACCCCTCTCAGAGTTGGACAGCAAGGGTGACAGGGCCTCCTCAGATCTCAGCTGATTAACTGGGCTTGCTGTAACAGTTCTTATTTATGGCTGCAGACGTTAGCTTCAGGTAAAACGTAATCAGTAATTGTTGTGAGGCAGAAGTCATGCTCAGCGTGGGTCTCATCCAGTTCGTGTTTCCCAGTGTTTTTTCAAAAAAACAAACAAAAAAACACTTGCAACAAGTAGATCGATGAAAATTGAATTCAATCAGAAGCCTCAGCCAGATTTCTAGATAGGACTGGTACATGGCTAGAGGTTGGGTGGGCACTCCGCTGCTCACTGCTTTTCCATTGTAACGTGTTGCTGACGAAAGCTCTGGCTTTCTCAAGTACTTTGCCTTGGCCACAGTTTTCAACCTCAGTTTTCATGTTTACTAAACATGTTCTGAGTCACGAGCGGACGCAGCACAACCCAGCCTCTCTCGTCAGCCTCTCATCTCTGCAGAAAGGAATAGTATCTTCAGGAAAAAATGGACTGCTGCTGAGCCCTATGTTGACTCCACCTCCACTAAACAGCGATAACAGACACTGTCAGCCTGCTAATAAAACGCTAGTGGCAGTGCCAATTATCCAAGCAGAGGAAACAAGCTGTATTAAATTGGTAGATGGATCACATGCGAGTCGCCACCTGTGCAGCATTAAAGGAAGAGGCTTCATTAGTGTCTGGGCAGATACTTGGTATTACTATTATTTAACTAAAAGCTACATTTTGTGGGTTCTGTGGACCACAGAGTCCTATTGGCTGCTGCTTTATACTGTAAAGTATTGGGATTGCTGTTCGCCTTTCTTTGTGCTCATCACAAGATAATTTGCGCTTCCCCGCTTTGTGGATTCAAGTGTTAGTTTGGCTGCTGTGTAGTGTACAATAAGATGAATTTCTATCTGGAACAAGGACTGGAGCAAGATGATTGAGCCCAGGTTAATCCACTGGCCTCCAGGTGATAGAGGAGCTAGTGTTGTGTCTCCCCATGATTGTGACCGCCATACTGCTCTCTCAGTGTTCACTCTCTTTTTTTCTCTCTCTTCCCCTTTGTCTTTCCTTCCGTTTAACCCACACATTAAAATGTTCACACACACACACACACACACACACACACACACACACACACACACACACACACACACACACACACACACATTCATGATCATTCATGATCATTTTTGTAACAGCTGGTTGTGACAGTCATTTTCTTCATTGTTCCTTTATTGTTACATGTTTTATAAATATTTATATATTTACAAGCGAAAATGCTTTTTTGAGATTGTTTTAATGTTTGATTATTAGCCCCATAATTATGAATTTATATGAATTATTGTTTAATGTTAGAAAATTATTGTTAGTAATTATTAATTGACAGTGATGAAACCTGCCTTGCCAGTGTACAAACACCGGTCTCTGTAAGATTCAGCCTAGCTTCAGAAATTTTAGGGGTGGGGGTTTGGGTGTTAGGATTAAAACTTTTTTCGTTCTGTCGTTAGGGTAGTGCTTGTGAATCACAATTGAAGAGCTGCCCCTTTCTCTGCCGATAAATGTTATAGTGACATCTGTATTAGTATCGTGCCTTTAACTATCCGTCAGTGGTCATATCATGTTTAGCTGCATTACTCTCTTTTTGCCTCTTTATGCCTGCCAGTTCCCATCATTCCCAGCTACCTGTACAACCTAGATGAGTCAACAGATGTGGTGTTGAAGAACAACACTCCATCCCAGCAGAGTCCTCCAGGAGCCTTCCACAACATCGTGTCCTTGTATGACAACACTGTGAGGTCTTTGGTCTCCAACAACACAGCCATGTCTACTGAGCTGGTCCCTATAGTCCCCACCACTACAGAAGTGCCACAGAACTCATCTGACTGCCCCCAGTCCAACAGCAAGCTGCTCAATGAGAATGTCAAAGTGGGAATGCTGTTTGCCTCCAAGGCTACCATACAGCTGATTACCAACCCCTTCATAGGACCACTCACAAACAGGTAGAATTTTCATCATGTCATTTTTGTTTCTGTGTGGAGGCTGATTTATGTTTCTGGGGAAATTAGCAAGAGACCACACCAGAAATGAATGAAGAATGAATTTTCGACTTTTATTAGTTAAGTTAAGGCAACGCCAAATGAAAGCAGACATGCTTTGTATCTGCCAGATATGTTACTGCTTGCTAGCTTGTTTGCCACAACAGCTTTATAAGGTACATATGTATGTTAGCTGATGTGTTTTCAGTTTCTTACTCTGCAAATATGCATTAATACAGCCTTAATGTGCATTCAAATTCACAGCACATCAGTCAAATTAATTTGACTGGCTTTAAAGCACTATTCAAACAAAGACAGAAGTTTAACACACTCAATTGAGTGTTAGTAATCTTAGTGAAGTGCTGTCAGAAAATGTAACCTTGCCAGCAATGAGCAGAGTTGAACAAGAACCTGACTTTTCAGCTTTCTGGTTTTGTAATTTACTTCACAAAGTGACAGTTGTTAACAGATACCATGACCATGCAGTCGTGCAGTGTTTAGGTCATTTCAATCCATGTGGGGAGTAATTGCAATGATAGTCTTATCTGGCTTTTGATAAAACTCCAAAAACATTGCAGAGTAAATAATTTCATTTAAAGCAGACTGACAGAAAAACTGTATGACAGGTTTCCTTTAAGGCAACAAAAGCTTCCTGTAAGTCAAGGCCCAAAATTGTTGCTCAAATTGTGTTTGGAAAGTCAGCCAGACGTCAATATAGAGTAACATTTATTGTCTTATCTAAGGCAACATCCAACACAAATTGAAACAGAAGATCAGCAATAGACTCCATTTTCATGTTCTTGGAGGAAATCAAATGCTGCATATGGTAAATATGTCAGTATAATGCAGTTTTGAGGGTGTAATGTAATATCTGCTACAGCAGATGTAATACAACCAAGTCAAATCGAGCGGAATTCCTGATTATGTGCTTTTGTCAAGTTTGTGTGTTTGCGCACATGTCTTTCTTTTGCATGGGTAGCTGTACTATATATGAGTAACTGAGCTTGACATATTAGAGTGTTGCTGGATGTGACCTTTTGTCAATCAACAAAATGGCTTCAAAGTAAACTTGTCTTTCAGGATAAAAGGGACGGTTCACCCTAAAATCAAAGTAACAAATGTTTTACTCTTACCAGCATTTTAACCATCTAGATTGCTATGGTGTGAGTTACTGAGGTTTGGCTGTAAAGACGTCTGCCTTCCTCTGACTATAATGGAGCCAGATGCTACTCGGCTTGTGTTGCTGTCTGGACTTAAATGAGTAGTCACCTGTTTAAGCAGTTCTATTCTATTTAAGTTCGAGAACACACACACCCCTAAATCTTAGTACACACTGTGCTATGATAAAAGACAAATTAATGCAATTTTTCTTTCAGATCATGCTAATATTGATTTAACTATTAAAACTGTATCTCCAGGGCGCAGTTTAACTCAGTGGGAAGAGCAGGCATCCCATGCACAGAGGCTTTGTCCTCGCTGCAGCAGACCTGGGTTGAAATTTAAAAAAAAAAAAAAACAACAAAAAAAACCTGTATCTCCAAGTGCTGGAAGTTTGATACTTCATTAATTAAAGCAAAAATAGAGTTTCTATAGCTAGGGTACATTTGGAACAAATCTGGTGGTGTGGCAGCGGTGTAGGGTTGTCACTCTATGGTCCATGAGTGTGATGTGTTGCAAACTGCCACTGATCAGCCTGCCAAAAGGAGAAGCTGTCATGTTGTAATACCACTAGCATGCTGGTGCTACGAGTGATTGTTTGTCCGCATCGACAGATTAAGAGCAAACAGCAACAGCAAACAACCATGATGCAAGGCATATCATTACATTGTGTTTTAAACTGGGGCACAAAACCAAACCGAGTGATGACAAGTCATCATGCTACAGAGAGAAATGTCCATTGTGTTCCCTTTGTAGCACTTTAGCCATGCTAAATAACAAGCTCAGGAACTGAGCGATCGTGATCTGTATCCATGCTTCTGCCACAGTAGGTTAAGCAAGCCAGTCCAACAGTGATCGTTGGCATCTTCGGATGTTTTAAACTGGTGCTCAATGCCAAACTGATTGAATACTGAGGGGTCTCAGTCATTCGTGTGCCATTTTTCCACCAGCACTTTTGACCATGTCAGCTCAAACTGAGCCGTGCTAATTTGCTTTTCCATCACCGGTTTTACTGCGCTGTGTTGAGCCATAGCTGCATTGCCGATGGACCTGCTCTGGAGTAGGGCCAAGCTGCAGCTGCTCTGCTTTCAAGCGGGCAGTGGTGAATTCTCGTGACTGCAGCCCACTGCAACAAACACCAGCCTCCCCAGTCAGTCTGTTCAGCCCTCAGTCCTTTTGTAGATTCTGAATTTCAGTTGCAAAAGAATCTGTTTTAATTTCAAGCGAAGGTCAAACCAGGTAGTCAGTCAGCGAAGAAAATAGCGAAGGGAGCAGGCAAGAGGTAGAGTCCAAAGTCCAAAAGGCAGGTCGAAGCACAAGCAGGCAGGATCAGAATCAAAATACAGAACGCTGGAGAGCTAGGTTAACACACTAGACAATCTGGCAAAGAACTGAGGGAACAGGCTCAGTAGAAATACTGAGGGGGCTGATTAGCTGATGAGGAGCAGGTGAGTAAGGGGGTGGAGCAGATCAGGTGGATCAAACCAACAGGTAATGCAGAGCAGGGGGGAGAGGCAGGGTCTGAAATGACATGAGAGTTAGAGAGGAGAAAACAGGAAACAGACAGATGAAAAACTAAAGTCTGGCTGAAGTTGTGACAGGGACAAGGAATAAAAATTTTAGCCTGTCTTTTACACAGCATCTTTTATGACAATTTGAGGCTTTAGTCTCTCTATCTCTCCAACAGGCAGGCAGAGGTCCTTTCTTAGCACTGGCTGAGTCCACCTGCACATGTCTAGATTTAACACAAAATGACTGAAATCAAATTAACATGTACACATGCAATGAATAATCTAATTATCAGGCAAACATCTAAGTTTGTTTATTAAATTATGCTATACTCTCTCTGTTTTAAAAACAAAGTAGATACAGTATCTACTAGTTAACTGAACATATTTCAAGACAATTAACTCTGGATAAAACCTTCCTGGAAATAAATCTAAAATGTCAGTAATATCTGATTCTGACATTTATATCCAGACAGTCTTTTAGAATGACAAAAATAATTATCACTGCTCTTGTCCTGTCCTGTCTCCTCTCTGTCTGTGACTATCACTATCTGTAGTGATACTGTAGTTAACTTAGCATAACAGCACTCCTAATTGAGTAGGCCTTTGAACAATGCAGGATAAATGTTGAAGACAGCCTGGACCTGGCACTTTTTGTAAATAGGTGTGTTGTTGTAACTTACTGTAAAATACCAAATAATAGCCGGGGCGTTTATTTGTTTCAATCATTTAACAAACCAGGCATTTATTTGGGACCAGGCGTTTAATTCCTTCCTCTCAAAAATCTGAGATGAAAATGTCACAAACTTCTCCAGCTTCTTGGTTAATTCTCTAGCATCCTTCTGGGCAATAGTTGTACGTTTTCTGCGAGTGACGTTGTTGTGGTAGAGGAAACTATTCAGCCGACCAGCACTCGCGGCAAACTCATCTCTGCTGTCACTCACTGTGGCGCACATTTGTTTCTCCATCGCCCTGATCATTTTACGGGACACTCTCTCATGGTGTGCCCGTTTGCTGATAAGCCAACCCTGCATGTTTATCTCAAGCTCCTGGCTAGCCTCCTTCCTCCCTCCACCAGGCAGCCTGGCCCTGTTGCTGTCCTCCTCGTACAGACGCTGAAGCTCAGTTTGATTTTTTCGCCAATCTCTCACTCTCTTGGGGTCAACAGAGAAACATCTAGCGGCTGCTTCTGCCTAGTTTTCCTCTGCATATAATTTCATGTCAGGGTTCTCCCCAGACAATGGAATGGTGGCGCAGCGCCTCTATACTAATTTTCAATTTTAACTGCTTTGTAGCGGGTGAGGGTGATGAGCGAGCGTCCGTCCGTCTGCCACCCCGGTCCCATGATTGTGACCATCTCTTCCCCCCCGTCCGATGGTAGCGACCTCCCCGATACGACAACAGTGTCCGTCCGTCCGTCCGTCCGTCCGACAATAGCGACTAACTGTGGCCACCCCGTTCGATCTACCGTCTCTACCCCCCCGTCCGATGGTAGTGACCCCCCGATGACGGTGCGCCGCTACACTAAAACTTTCTGGGGAGAACCCTGCATGTCACACTTTTTTTTTTTTTTTTGCTACACTGGAGCCATGGCTATCATCAATGTGATATTGACTGACAGAAAGCAAGCACAATACGTGAAAAAGGTACAGAAGAAAAACGTCACATCATGTCTTCTTCCTTGATTTTTAGAAAAAAATAAATAAATTAGACCCTGCATTTATTTGGAACCGGCGGTTATTTACCAAAATATACACCTGCGCCTGCACCTTTAAATGGGACCCGGCGGTTAATTGAAACCCGCCTATAATTTGGAAATTTATGGTATGTAACTATGTCTGTGTGGCGTACAACCCTCTTACCCCACAGCACGGTGTGAGTAGCAGGCTCCATCCACACGCTGCTGCAGCTGCTAGCTCCGCCCGTTGGAAAGAGTGTGGGTTGACGCAACCATTTCTAAGAATGGGGGGGGGGGGCTAAATCTCTAAAGATGTAAATAGCACATTATTGTGTGATTATAATGAGCACTGCTTACATTGTGCTTTCAATAAATGCTACTACTGCATTGTTCTTGACTTCTTCTATATTTCCTGTTGCACATTAGAGGGACAGCCTTGTTATACCCTATAATGTAATAATTTCCTGAAAATATAATAACGCCTGAAAATGTAACAAAATCTGCACTTAACGCGATCGAAAATGTAATAAAACCCAATAATGTAATAACTTCACTGATAATGTAATAAACTATCCTGACTGATATTGTAATAACATTTTTACCCATAATGTAATACCTTATTACATTATTGGGTATTCATTACATTTTCAGATTGGTCTTTTTTTCAAAACTGATAATGTAACACTTGACAGATAATGTCATATATATGTTCATTTTCAGTCCGGAGTTCTACATTTTGTGTTTTAAGAATCTAAGAATGTTATATACACTGAATTTGAAACAACAGAATGATTATTGGGTTAAATTGCAGACCTTGAGTACCATACAGCCATATGCATATGTGCAAATACTCAGGAACATGCAACTACATCCTTGTCCTACTGAGTGGGTGATAGACTTACCTCCTTGGGAGACCAGAATTCCAGCTTGTCAGACTTGGACTCAGATGCAGTATAGGCAAAAGTAATGTCAAGTTTTATTGATCTGTTTTTGCAAACTCTCCAGAATGAATGATAACAAAATGGCTATGAAAATCTGAGGGACAAACAAGACAAACAACATGGAACACAGAGTAACAAAAAACGCTCCTGCAGGAGGAAAACCTACTCTATTCTAGGAATCAACTTGAATATCAAAATTACAAAATAAATCTCTCCGAAGAGGAAGCATAAAGGCTATGAAACATATCTGCTCTTTCTTATGAAATTTATTAACAAAAAATCGCTCACAAGGAGGAGAAAAGAAAAGCTATGAAATCTCAAAATTCAAACACAAAACTTAACCAGAAAAATACAAACTTAAATTCACTCTTCTCGAGAGGACAAAATTCAGATAAATAAAACAAGAACAATACTTAACAAGGCGGGGAACAGGACTGTGGTTCAAGGCTTCGGTACACGACATGGAAGACGAAATACTTTGGCGACGCAGACAGGGGAAGACAAAGACTTTATACACATGGGGGGAAGGAACACAGGTAGAAACAGTCAGGAATTAGGGATGACGTCAGACCAGGGACACAAGAGGAAGGGCAAGTGACCTGAAACGAGAGGAGAGTTACTTTCAAAATAAAACATGAAATTCACGAGACAGATCCCAAGACAAGACAACCTCACTGCGATGTGACACAGCTCAGATATAAGCTTCTGAGCAGCACTGGAGACCCCAGGTAACTCTTCACTAAACGTACCTCTTCACTCCACAGATTTCGAACAAATCACTACCTCATGAAACAGCCACAAACCAACACAAGAACTAACATGACACTTCATTTGAAGAGGGTATGCATAAGCATTCTTAACACATGCATACACATTACATGACACCTGACATAAACATAGGCCTACATATCCACTCAAATGGTTATTATATCGCTTTCAATGTCAAATTGACATCTCTATTCCATGTCAAGTGACATAGTGGTCAGCTGACAAACTGTCATACTTATAGTTTATTATGAGATTTACCTGTATAAATAAAGGTTAAATAAAAATGTCAGCATCAAAATGACAAAACTCGATGACAACTGACATGGTTATTTTTCAAACCTTTTTGGGGTTTATAGAGGGTTTCTGAAGTTGTATGTTGTTTCTATGATAGTACATTTTTTTAGTGGTGAAAGTTATTGTCAAAAACAACCACAAACCAACAAAACAACTTTAAGTAACACTTCATTTTGAAGAGGGTATACATAAGCATTTATAACACCTGCATACACATTACATGACACCTGACATAAACATAGGCCTGCATAGCCACTCATAAACTTTTAGAAGCTGGCTTTGCTTTCAGACATAAACACTTGTATACAATTAATTGTAAAACTAATGCTGAACTTAAAGAGAACTTAAGATTTAAGATTTAAGAACATAAGATTTCCCACCGGGAAATCACAAGAGTGGGCTGTGCACTTTGCCCCGTGACGAAAAAACTATGTAAGCTAAAGCAAATGTTGAATTCCATGTTGATAATTTGAACTTGTATCGTCATTTTAAAGGTCGAATGGTGTGTGTAGGTCTTTTGAAATCTTTTTTAAAAAAAAATCCTTTCACCTGGTCTCATTCATTTTGTGTGTGTTTGTATGCATGTCATTGTGTGTGTGTGTGTCTATCACTCTCTCTGTTGGCCCAGCTGATCTCGGTTGCCACAGGGATGGTTGTCGCTCAGCCGTAGCAACAGTGACTGAGACAGCTGTTTTCTGTGTGGTTTTAGCCTCACATATAGGATGTCAAACTAGTGCTATATATTCAAAATCATACATGATATCGGCAATTTTCATGATCAAGCCAGAAAGGCCTTAAAGAACACAGTCATCAAGTTTTGTGGTCCTAGTGTCAGAAATGTATGTCAATGTACACACATTTGGAGAAAGAAGACAAGTGTGGCTACAACTTTGGAAAGTATCGCTATTTTTGAGTGACATTTGTGGCCGGGATCGTCACGGAAAGAGAACATTTCTGAGATTTTTTTGAGTCTCTCTCACTCTGTCAGTTGGTCTCCTGTACTCTGCTGCATGAACATTCCGCCATACACACTCATTGAAAACCCTGAATTTTTCCAAAATCACTCACCATCATTAAAGGGTCAGAGTACAAAAACAATACATCGTAGGAAAAAAGTTCAAATACAAGTCAGATAGATGAGACTTGTACCTACATTTTAAAGTTGAATGGGGTTTCTAGGTCAATGTATGCCAGAGCAGGAGATTTTTGAAAAATGTTGAAGATTTGCGTCGGTCCCCGTGGTTGTGGGAGCTCTAGTTCCCAAAGTGTCTTCTGAGGCAAACATTGAAGCCATAACAAGTATGACTGAGTAGAGTGACATGAGTCAATAAATGATGGAGGAGGATATGTCAGATGACGATCTCCTCAAAATGTCTCAGAAAAGAAAGAACATTGAATCTGAAAAAAAAATGAACAATAAAGTAAAGAAAACCAGTTCCGAGATGTCCACTGAGTCAGAGAGTGATTATCTCCTGGCTCAGCTGGACTCTCAGTGTGACTACTCCCCAGAGAAAATCAAAGCCTTCCTGGAGCAAACTAAAGAAGCCAGGCTACCTAATGTAGGAGAGGTTTTCCCCGACCCACAATTATTAGTTCAGCCAGGCCGTTCACCATGAAGAGCTATGGGGAAGAGTTTTTAACAGAGCAAGCAATATACAGACTAAAAAAGTTAATAATGAAGGTAAGAGCTCAAATATCAATGATGAAGATGATTTTAAGATGCTTTTACCTATTACTGACTCCTCTTCTTACTGTTGTTCATTTTTTATCTGTGTGATTTTAATATCAGCACCTTAAACCTGAATGGGGCCAGGTCTGATTTTAAATGAGCTGCCCTTTTTAAACTGATGGAGACTAAAAGAATTGATGTTATGTTTGTTCAGAAAACTCACAGCTCACAGACGATGAAATTGACAGGAAAAGGGCTTTTAAAGAGGAGAAGGTTTTAAGCCACAGGTCCGGTCTGAGTGGAGGAGGGGGGATTTTTTTTGCACTGACAATACATATACTAAGTTTCCTGCTAATACCATGAACCGTTTATGGAGATAAAAAATACATCAATTTAGACCACCTTGTGGTCATCTCCTAAAATTTTGCACAGGGCCTCAGGGGCTCATGGGGAAGTAGAAACCTGAGTTTCATGTCATTAGACCCGAGCAATGTGGAAATATGTAACACTTCCTGTTTTGAACCAAATCTGCAGGAAGTTTAAAATGAATTGTCCTATTAAAAGTTTTTTGATAACTTTTGTCAGGAGGGTCAACAGATGCTGTGTGCCAAGTTCCATGCAAATTGGTGAAATTGCCTGGGAGGAGTTCGAAAAAGAACGAGGAACGAAGAATATCAGATGCACATACATTGTGGTTGAAGCAATGGTTGAAGTACTTCCTGTTTCTATCAGGTGACAGGAAGTACAGCCTTCCTGGTAAAGCTTTTTAGTAGTTTATGCAAAATGTTATGCATGTAAGACAGCATTTCTGTTGTGTTTATGAGAGCATTTCAGTAGTGTGTGTGAGAACGTTTCAGTAGTGTGTGTGAGAGCATTGCAGTAGTGTGCATGAGAGTGTTTCACTCACTTCTTTGTATGAGATCATTTCAGTAGTGTGTGTGAGAACATTTCACTTGTATGTGTGAGAGTGTTTTAGTGGTGTGTGTGTGAGTGAATATTTTTTCAGTTGTTTATGTGAGAGTGTTTAAGTAGTGTACGAGTATTACCTATGTGTGTGTGTGTGAGGTAATTCTAAATAAAGTCCCTGACGGCCTCTCATAGATGCACACACACACACACACACACACACACACACACACACACACACACACACACACACACACACACACACACACACACACTCACCTGAAGAGTCTTGCTGGGGAGAAGTAGAGGTAAATGGGTATTAATCCTCAGGATCAGACAGCATTTGTGGAGACATATGTGTGGCTGAGGAGGTAGCTGGCTCCTCATCCTGGCAAGTGGCAGAGGGTGCTCTAAAATATTGAAAAAAGTGCCCCTGCATTTGCATTAAAATACAACATAAATGATCAATGCATGAATAGCTCAATTAAATAAACATGCTATTGAGCATAATTTATCCAACTTTTAGAATAGGAAACAAATAAATAACACACCCTCCTTGGTTAATGGCTAAATGTATACATGACATACTCCAAATCACTCAGAAAGCTACATCACAAAATATTAGTGCAATATACATCTTTTGCATTAGCTTACAGAATTGATAAGTCATGTATCCTGAGCAGCACAGGATCTAATGTGATGTTTACCAAATAGTATATGAGCTAGTCATTGTTTCATTACATACACATTATTGGGGTGAAATTAATTACATATAATGTTTGCTAGTCAGTTGGACTGAAAACGGATGCTGTCGGCATCTACTATTATAGCCAGCAGTATAGCAAGAGGCTAACAAACATACGAGTTAGTCTAATTAACGTCATTTCATATCAGTACATGCATGATCATACTCATGAAGAGTAGATAACATGGCTCCATACCTTTATTTTTTGCTCGTTTCTCCACTTCTTCTTTTCCCTTTTCCTGAACTGGACACCTGATGGCTTTGACCTCCTCTTATCCATTTGTTTATTGTACATTCGGGAATCAACACATTACCCATCCCCCAACACTGACAACCAGGATTTAAGACTAAACCAATTTACCTCGTCAGTACCGCTGCTAGTCATTTTGGTGCCCTAAGCATAATTCTTTTATGATCATTTTGTTCATTCAGTTCAGATCATTTTGTTATGTAGCTTCTGTCACATTCAGATATAACTAAGCTAGCTGTTGCAGTAACACCAAAAGTCTGAGTTCTTTAGACTTCACATCATCAAGAGACATTTTCTGTTCCACTACACATCCGACACCTCACCTAATTTGTGTGAGAGACTGTAGCCTACATTCTGCTGAATGACAATCCTAAAGATGGTCGTTGGTTTATTATGCATTGCAAACACCAAAATATGCGTTAGATAACACTATGTGCTAGGTAATCTTTGCTAAATGCCTGGTTAAAAACTATTAATTGCATGCTACACGGTAATAAATGGTCTGGAGCAAGAGGAATTGTGAGCCTACCTTGTGCACTGACTGCTAACTGTTAACATTAGTGAGAAAGTATTGACCACCTCACAACAAAATAAACCATAAACTACTGCTCAATATCTAAAGTAAAGTAACAGCTAGCTGGCGTCAGTTACTTGTAAAATGCATAGATAATGTTTAACAGAAAATCTCAATTTAGCTTGCACCTAAGTTATCACATATTTATGTTTGCTAACATTAGCAATAACGTTAGCTAGTTCGAGGTGTATGCTAGGCTAACGATCACAAAAGCAGCTCATTTCCCATATTTAAGAATGATTAAACATGGACTTAACATTACCTGCAAGTGATGCACAGGCATCTTCTCACAGGTTCTTCTGCTTTCTTTTCTCTGCTCCTGACTCCGGCTGTCTTTTTGGGGCCATTTCCAAAAAAGTTGACAGCCTGCTGTCAAACTTCATCAGGTGCAATCCAACAGACCACTGAGATAGGGAGGGGCACCCACAGGGAGCTTGGGAAGTTACGTGTGTGTGTGGCAGGGGGGCAATTAAATATCTCTTTTCCTTCCTGTTATGTGATATACATGCCTAAAATGTGTCTAATATTTCTATACTGAAATAATGTAAGCATTATAATTATTATGACGATGACGATTTTTCAAAATTTATACTTTTGGTGCCCCCTCCGCACTTGGTGCCCTACGCACAGCGCATGATGCGTGTGGTGGGAGTGGCGGCGCTGTACCTCGTTTTGTGATATATTTCACTATTTAACCCAACCCCTAAAAATAACATATGTGAAACTATGGGCTTTTATTCACAATATTGTTATGACTGACATGCTTTTTGTGGAAGGAATTCGTGTTGTGATTGACTTTATCCTACTAATTGCATTAGTTGTGCACAGTGTTGGGGCTCGTTGATCCAAAAGTAATATATAACACATTACTCTCAAAAATAGTAATGCCTTACATTACATGATTACTCCCTGAATAAAGTTACTATTACTAGTAACATCACTGGTTACATTCTCATTCATGCTTGCTTGGCGTCTCATTAATGTTGCTCCGCGGCTCCTTTGCAACAAGCTTTGTGTGTGCGTGCTGTCTCTGTAGGTGCTTTGTTCAGTTTGAGGTAGTGTTAGCAGCAGTTGAGAGAAGTTTCCAACAGGGGCAAGTGTGCACCTTGCAGTCAAGCTATTTTAATGACATTCAATGAATTCAAAGTCATTTTTGTATCGCCAACCATTTGAGAGCAGAATATGGCAGAATGTTGTGAGTTCAATGGACAATCTAGGGTAGGGTGTACATTTAAGGTCCTGTGTGTAACATTTAGTGGCATCTACAGTTACAGATGCCTCGATTTTCCCCTCCCATCTGACTGCCAGTTAGTTCCCAGCCACTGGGAGTCACTTTTATCCCATTACATTTACCTTAAAGCTTTAGTTAGATTAGTAAGTGTTAGCTCTACTTGTTAATTTACAGACACCCTGCAACAACCGTCTTGTTTTATAGTTTCATCAGAGATTTGTTAGCCTCTGTTTTCATAGTACATAAACAAAATGATGGAGACTTCAGATTCACAAGATGCTAAGTGCTACACGAAAGATGTTCCTCATATTAGTTAGGGGATGGGCAGTAGCCCTTTTCACACAGAGCCACCGCATTATCGCCGCAGCTGAGGTTTGCCAATTATCCACTTTTGTTTGCTCACAGAGGTACTAAGCAGCTCCAGAGTACAGTCGCACCAGTGATGAAATATTATTAATGATCATTTAAAAATCGGACTATGAATGAGAGACAAACTGGTAAATAAACATATTCTGCCTATAGAAAATGGTTCCTGTGCCTCTGAGCAGGACACAGTAGTCATACAGACTGCAGCATGTTTTTCAAGCAACATGTAACAGAAAAATTGTAAGTGCAGTTTGAACTTTAAAGGGATATTCTGGTGTGAGTTTAATCCATGGTCTAACACACCGTGACACTGAGTAAGACCCCCCCCCCCGAGAGATCAAGTTTGCAGACCGCTAGCTTACATTGTTTTAAAAACCTCAGAAGAGACTGCATGGTAACAATACATTGCAGTCTATGCCTCCAACAAGAAACCTCCATCAAAACACCACAATAATCCTCAGAACAGCGCCAAACTTCAGCAACAGTCCAAATAGGGTCTCAGCACATAGTTCGAGGCAGGGGCGGGCCTAGACCGTTTGGTGCCCGAGGTAAGCTTTACTGATAGCGCCCTATCCCCACGAGAAAAGACCAAAGACAGTGTCCAATGAATTGCTCATTTATTTAAACAATGATAATCCAAACAATATAACAATATGTGCAAATTAATAAACATCTTCAATAATGAAAACTCAAAAATGAAAAATGAAATCAGGTGGTACATGATACCTTCCTCTCCGAACCAACTAGGTCTGTTACATGAAGAGGACAATCAGCAGGATCAGCTGAAGGTGAATTGCCAGTGTTTGCTGCATCTAGAGGGCATATGAAGCACACTTTCTCACATTGTATTCAAGATAACTTATGACACACCCACACACGATATAGAAAAAATATGATATCAATGTAATGCTACTGTGTGACTGCAGCATAAAGCAGAAACTGATATTTTTTTAAGAGAACATCTTTGAGCCAACTTAGATGAATAAAACAGGACATTTAAGTTAGGACCCTATTTGTACTGTTGCTGAAGTTTTGAGCTGTTCTGAGAATAATGTGTGGCTTTTTGACGGCGGTTTCTTGTTGGAGGCATATACTGCAATGTATTGTTATCATGCAGTCTCTTCTGAGGTTTTTAAAACAATGTAAGCTAGCGGTCTGCAAACTTGATCTCTCGGGGGGGGTCTTACTCTGTGTAACAGTGTGTTAGACCATGGATTAAAGTTACACCAGAATATCCCTTTAAGGTTGTGGTTTCAAAAAAAAAAAAAAAAAAAACTATCCATAGGAAATTAATTTGTAAAACGGAAGCATAATTTGGACTGAAATTAACCCGTTAACTAGCCTCTTTTTTGCTTGATAATTAACAGTATATCTCTGCAACTCCAAGGTCCATTTGAATAATCACAGTATTATAAAAGGGAACTCTTGAAATATGTCTTAAGATGTGCCAGTATGTATGTCACTGGCTCCAAGTAAATTAAGTTGGCAAAGAGCATTCATGTTTTGTTTTTTTTAATTACCATTTAATTACCATAGAATGAATATCTGTGAGGAATGATGCAGCTCCAAATCTCCAGCAAACCATTGTAAGGTTTTAGTAGAGAGCACTCCAGCCCAATTTTCAAAATGTGCCATTTTGACACCATTTAAAATTTCTGATGTACCAAATTATACATGATACATGTTACCATAGATGCTCAAAAATTACCTCAATTAGATCTTTAAAAAATAGAACATACTTTGCTGGAAATGCATTCTTCCATTTTTGAATAAATGTAAAGGGGAGGGAGAAGTGTAAACTCTCCAACATCACTGGCTCTCACTAAAAGGCTGTATTTACTATCTCAGAAGGGCACTCAGATATGCTGTAATTGAGGCAAAGAACATAGTCCCATTATTGGTTCTTAGTCACCTTCTCTCCTGACAGAGGACAATACAAGTCAATTCAAGCATGTCAGGCGAGGGAATACAACAGCACTGATGTGCACAGCGGCTTTCAGCTTTTTAATGACAAAACATGTAATCCTCCTCCAGTGTGATGGTTAAAATGTCAGGCCAGCAACTGTAACTGGCAAGAATGTGTCTGTCACACCAGAGAACACAAGGATGCAGACATTGGTGCACTTCAGTCATTTTGATGCAAACAAACGGCTTAAAGGAGGGTTAGGCCAGCAAGAGTCAAAACCAGGAAAGCTATCCAGAACAAACATATCCAAAGGAGAAGGCATTAAAGTTCATAAACAGATACGGTGTAAGGGACCCAGTTGCAGGATGTGGGAAACCAGGAATAGTTGATATGCAGTTTTCATGACCAGATTCAACAGGAATAAAGCAAGATTAGCTTAATAACAGTAATGTCTCTATGCAAAGTCTCTGGAGGGGATGCTGATAAAGCAGGCTGAATCAGGCAGGGATCCGCTGAGTGGATTGTAGAATTAGCCTAAACAAACTTGCACATCAATACGAAAGCCACATTATCAGACAGGGGTGAAGCCAGCAGATGGATACTTACACTGTGCACAAACACACTAGCAAGTATGGTAATGTAGAGAGTGTCTGAGCCACAGGAAGCCACAGGACTGGAAAACTCACTCTGTGTCGTTGTGGTGGAAAGGGTTTACCAGGCAGCCACAGGCAAAACACTATTCAAAGAACTACCTGAAAATCTCAAAGTCAGGGCCAGAAAGTAGGTGAGTTTAACAGGGAACTGACAAGAGGCATTGGTCAGAGGCAGGCAGGGTTGGCAGGATGAAATCAGTCTGGAGGGAAGTGCTTAAGAGTCTTGCATAAGATGGGAAGAGCAGTCTAGCAATGAGTGTCTGTGAGGCTGGGGTAGGTATACTGGGCTGATTGGTGATGAGGAGCAGCTGAGAGAACAGTTGAGAGGAGCTAGCTGATTAGGTAATAATGGCTGGTGACAGGGCAGGAAGAAGGGAGCAGATGCAACTATGCCAAATGTGACATAAGGTCCAGGGACACAACCAAAATCACTGGGAGAAATAAACACAAGAAAGGTGTGAGAACACAATATAACGCAATATAATATAATAGAATAGAATAGAATTTGCATTTATTGTCACTATACACATGTACAATGAAATTGTGAACATCTGGGGTACATCCCAGTTCTCATGAACTGCATCCGCATTTCCCTCATATCGATCTTTTCCTTGTGTCTTAGTCCCAACCATCAACATGTTTTAAGAACAATGAGACGTCGTGTGTCACGTGAACCAGCATTAGTTTCTGAAGACAATCAGTTGTCAGTCAGATATAACAGATGCAGAGACTTTTGATAAATATGTCTGCATGTACACTGTGCTCATACTAATAGAGACACACAGTCAATGCTCAGCAGTGTTTTATCTCTGTAGCCTGTTAATTGTTGCACCTGCATATGAATAAGCTGCACTCTGTTTACTGTGTACTGCGCTGAGGCATATAAACCATTCCTTCTGGCAGAAGGCCTCTATATTACCAGGCATGAAAATCACTCACCTTTCGGCAAAATTCGCCGTTTTGAAACCAAAATAGGTGCCCTACGTGAATCGTGTAGATCCGATGAGAATATCTATCTATCTATGTATCTATGTATCTATGTATCTATCTATCTATCTATTTTATTTATATTTATTTATTTATTTATTTTTGCGGGGGAACGTGCGCGCCTGAGGGGAGCCTTGAATTCGATATAAACAACTTTTCTAAAATCTCTACAACTTATTTTCTATTTCCATCTGGCAGATGTGTTCAGGAAGATCAGTAAGCACGTTACATTCTGTCAGAAAGACAACAACTTTGTCTTCAAAATGAGAACTTTACATTGCACCCCATCGGAGTTTAAAACTGGGTTCTTAGCGGGGGGGCTTTTAATGTGATTATAGCGACGTTCGTAGGATGCCGCTACAACAAGCGGACAACGAAGCCAGCCACATAGACCGAGGAGACGCTACCATCTTCTGGATCTCAGCAGCTGTCAAGTTGCTCATCTTGACGTCCGCAGAGGAAGTCATGGACTGACTGCTGTGATCAGCTGTTTCCTGGTTTTAAAACTCCCCGGCTGTGAGTTGCACAACAGTGCAGGTCATCGACACCTCCGCCAATCTCACGCAGTGGCCGGCACGTCAACGGCTCGGATTTAAATAACGTTAGCAATGGAGGTGGAAAAAAGCGTACCCTCCGGGGCGACAAAACAGACCCCCAGATATACCGCCCTCCGTCTAAATCCGCGGACCTAGCCGCAAAAAGGACAGCCAAATTCGGCAGCTTGCTGCCCAGTATTAAAGCTGCTATTAACTATGCAAACAAGGGCAGCCATGCACTGCAGGCACACTGTCAAACAGAAGTGCACAGGATGAAGGTGCAGGTCATGGCATCAACACACAACGTAGCCAGCACCTTTCTTCCAAGTACAGAGACAGCAACCTCTTCAAAACCCATATTCATCTTGTCAAAACACACTCTTTAAGGGCTTGCTTTTTTTTCTGTGGCAGATTGCGCTATAAAGTTGTGCTGTTGTGGATTTTATGAGAGAAGTTGTCATTCTCATTTCTTATAGTATAATGTGACCATGTATAGATAGATACTTTATTGTACATTCATGCTGTCTTGTAATTCTGCTTGATTTCTCTCCCAAAATGCATCATATTGATGCTTTTATATATGAAATATTCTAAATTTTCCTCCAGGGGAGCATGCCCCTGGACGTTCCCAGAAGAGTAATATCATTCTCAGCCTTTTCAGCCAGACCTGTTTTCATGCCTGATTATGTATTTGTGTAGTTATGATCGTGATTTTTATATTTGATAACCAAAAACATGATTCTGGTGTCTTTCTTACACTGAAAATGATTTGATACTCCATAATATTTCAGGAAGAATTTCTATGATGTAACCTGACACTTGTTTCTTTTTTTCATTTAAGAAGACAGATGAAAAACTTTGTGGCTCTTTTATTGTTCAGACAAACAATTAACAGATTTTTAATCAAATGGTGAACTTGGGAGTGAAACACTTCTAGTGGTGTTGTGATTAAAGAGATCAGTACTAGTTGGGGAGCCAAAGTCTCAAGAATGGGTTGAACCTGACATGGTGTGCCATACTTTTTATTTGAGTCTTTTCTGGTAACTTTGACCCTAAGAACCAATAATTGGAGGGTCTGCTCTGCTGGAAATATAGTGAAAGAAAATGCGTCCATTTTACACCCTATATTTTTTATCAAAAAAATGTGAAAAATATTTTTTTCCCTGAACTCCTTAGTGGGCTGGGTAGGCTGTCAATAAATGCATTCCAGATGATGGTGAAAATGTCACAAACTTCTCCAGCTTCTCTGTGAATTCTCTGGCATTCTTCTGGGCAATATTTGTCTTCTGCAAGTGAAGTTCTTGCAGCGGAGGAAACGATTCAGTCAGGCAGAACTCCTCATCTCTGCTGTCACTCACAGTGGCAGACATTTGTTTCTCCATCGCCTGGATCACTTTGCTGGACACTCTCTCGTGGCGTGCCCGTTTGCTGATGACCCATCCCCACATGTTTATCTCAAGCTCCTCGCTATACTTTTTCCTCCCTCCACCAGGCAGCCCTGTCGCTGTCCTCCTCAGACAGAAGCCCTGTTTATTTCATTGCCAATCTCTCACGTTCTTGACTGCGTCGACAGAGAAACGTCTTTGTGCAGCAAATAAATAAATAAATAAATAAATAAATAAAACGGCTGTCCATCGGCCCATTATTGACCGGCCCACTGGGAAAAATCCTGGTACTCCTGAGGGAAAGTCACCTCTGCAATAGCAGTTCTCTCGAGTGGTTGTGTGTGTGTGCCTAAGTGCGTGTGTGTGTGTGCACGCACGCGTGCGTGACATGCTCAGAATAAATACGGTTTATCTCTGTAATTACAAGCTTTATGTGCATTATCTTGGTATCACAATAAAAGGTAACACTTGTGAGATTCCATCAGAAGTGTAAGCATCACTATTGATGCAACTGGGTCAGAGTAAATGCAGAGGGAACACAGCATAAATGGAAGATAAAAATAGTATTATTAGAACGTGTGGAGACTCTGCTATCGAGTGGATGCAGTGAAACCTGACATCAGAGCAGCCGCTGTGCCGGATTTATTTGTCTGTGTTGCTCGTATTTCTGTGTATTCGCATTGTTTGATCGCTTGGTGTTGTAACTGTGTTTGTTGGTCATACTAATGGTTTATATGATCGTGTTGCAGAGATTCTGAGCTTTCTTTGGGTATGCAGCGTGTGTGTGTGTGCAAGCTACATGTTGCTGCTGAGGGGGATGTTGTTATACTGCCTGATAGCCCCTGGGCTTCAGGGAAGAAAAGCTTACTCTCAAAATTCTGAAGACATACTGGATATTTACACTGGATATTTGATATGGTTAATGTCCACATTATTAAACATCATGGCTTAGGCTTCTTTTTAAATTCCACTTAAACCTGTTCTCCCAATGGAAATGTGTCACACAAGAAATATACAGCAAAATGAATCATTATTTTATTGCCTCAGACATGCCTGACATCTGTTACAACTTTAACGTAACAAAATAATTTAACATAACTAAATTAACTAGGTGCAGGTCTCTGTGAGGTGGGATAATCATGAGGGTGGCACACTGCAGATACCCAGGATCTATACTCCTGATTCGGCCTTATTATCAGACTTTAGCTCACCTTTGTCGTCAGGCTCCTTAGCAGAGATTACTTTCTTACAGTGGTTCAGATGTATCCAGGTGGATCTTTATTGCCTGGAAAGGGTACTGAGGCTTTGGAAATTGTCCTCTTTTGGGTCTTAAATTGCCTTGTGGATTATGTTTAGCGCACGTCAGGCACGCCCTACAAAGATTTTTAGAGCAATTATTAAATCCATAGGTTGTATATTGTCTATGTACCTGTCCTACCATCCCTCCTGTTGAGACATGTGTCGAACCATGGCTCAAAATTGCTGCCCATTTGTATAAGTTTTTTGGTAGGATAGGTTTGTTCTCTGGTCTTGTTCTGATTTGGGGCTTTGTTGTTGCATCTGCTGTAGTATAACGACTTTGATGTCCTGATTTATGTCTAAATTAAGAACTCTAATTTTACCTTCTGCTGCAGCTTTAGCTGTTCTGTCCACAAAAGCGTTCCCCAACGACACTGTATCTGTTCCACTAGTATGCGCTGCACATTTGCATATTGCAAGTTTTTTTAGGTAGTTGTACTGCTTTTAGTAACTCCATTAGTAACTCAGCATGTTTTACTGGTTTTCCGGTTGAGGTTACCATACCCCTATTCTGCCAATACTGAGCAAATGTATGAACCGTAGCAAAAGCACATTGGCTGCCAGTATAGATAGTGACCTCGTTGTCTGTCATTAGTTTACAAGCTTCGGTTAGAGCTATCAGTTCTGCTGCTTGAGCAGAATATTTTGGTGGCAATTTCCCTGCTCTGAGCACCGCTGTGCTGCTTACGACGGCATATCCTGTCAATGTTTTCCCAAACTCATTCTTTTTGGACGACCCGTCAACAAATAAAGTTTCTCCTCCTGTCAGTAGTTGATCTTGTAGATCCTCTCTGCTTTTTGCACTTGCCTGTGCTATTTCCTGACAATCATGAGTTTCACCATCGTCTAGTAACGGAAGTAGTGTAGCTGGGTTTAATGTAGTGCAACGCTCAACAGTCAGATGTGGTTGCGATAGCAATGTGGTTATACAAGATAAGTGTCTTGCTGGTGACAAAAAGGTCATGTTCGTCTGCAATAGCAGGATTGAAACTGCATGAGGCACTTTTAAGGTCAGTTTGTGAAACAACACAATGGGTGCGCTAGTTTCGACCGCTAAAGACGCTGCCACTACCGCTCTAACACAATGTGGAAGTGCACATGCTACACTATCTGATTTAGTAGAGAAATAGGCTACAGGCTTCAGTTTGTCGCCATATTGCTGCGTTAGGACTGAGGTCATAAAATGACCTTTACAGTCCACCATCTGTACAAATGGCTTCGAGTAATCTGGTAAGGCTAACACTGCACTCGAAACTAGTGCTTGCTTGATATCACAAAATGCTTTTTCAGCTTCTTCCGTCCACTGTAGGGTTTCAGACATTTTCTTTGGTTCATCATACATTAATTTAGACATAGGATTTACTATTTCTGCATAATTTGGTATCCAGGATCTGCAGTAATTAGTAAGTCCTAAAAATGACATCATTTGCTTCTTTGTTAATGGTTTTGGAGCTTGTAACACAGCTGCTTTTCTACTATCAACTATTGTCCTGCCTCCTGCAGTAAGATTGTGCCCTAAGTATTTTACTTGAGTTTTACACAGTTGGAGTTTATTTTTGCTGACCTTATGACCCTCTTTTGCTAAGTGATGTAATAATGCCAATGTGTCTGTTTTGCAGGTCTCTTCATCTGGAGAGGCCAATAGTACGTCATCGACGTATAGGAGAATTTGACTCTTCCCTGGAGGCTCAAAAGTTGACATGCTAGCTGTCATGGCTTGTGAGAAAATGGTAGGGCTTTCACAATACCCTTGAGGTAGCCTAGTGTAAGTATATCTCTGCCCTCCATAAGTGAAAGCAAACCAGAATTGACTATCCTTATGGACTGGGATAGAAAAGAATGCATTACTGATATCTACCACAGTAAACACTTTTGCATCAGGTCGTAAAGAATTTAGCAGTGTGTGTGGATCCGGCACACACGGAGCTCTCTGTATTACTGCATTGTTTACTGCTTGTAAATCTTGCACCATCCTCCAACCTACTGAGGGTGGCTGCTTCTTTACAGGAAATATTGGTGTGTTGCAGGGCGAATCAGCACATGGTATGATTATTCCTGCTTCCTTTAGATCATCAATCACGGGCTTAATGCCAGCTAAAGCATCTGGTTTCAAAGGGTATTGTCTTATGCACGGGCGGTATTCTGTTTTTGGTCTAATTACTACCGGGTTTGCTGTTTTCAAAAGTCCCACGTCAGCTGATCCTTTTGACCACAGACCTGGGGGTACTTCTTTTAAAAAGTCTTCCTCCTCCAAGGTTAGCATGATATTTCACATGGTTCTTTCATCCATGTGTACATTACCCTTCATTAACACTGTCCAAAACAAAGCTTTCTTACTTAAGCCAGTGTCATCGCTGTACCAAGTATTTACACCTGTGGGGACCCAGTCTTTAGCTAGTTCTCCTCTCTTTACCATCTGGCCTAGATCTTTCCACTGTAGGTGTGGACTCTTTAATAGTGAGACGTGCAGTGGCAAGTACATCCTGTTTAGCTGGTCTGTTTCACAGGTCCCGGTGACACTTGCTGCCACAGTATCTTCCACATCAGTGTATAGATAGTTTATCGTGACTTTTGTGGGTGAGATTCTTTGCAGTTGATCAAAGTACTCGGCATCGGGTCCTGGGGTATTTTTGTACCACAGCGTCACGTGTAAGTCTTCAACTGCCATGGCGTCTCTCACTGTTCTGACTGCACGTCTAGCTTCATCCATGAGGGCTTGTCCTACTACACGAGGTTCTGAATTGGGCACATCTAGAGTATAATAGACATGTGGTTCTCCTGTCCCTTGTACGACATAAATGTCTTTCCTCATGAGTTGCTTTCTTCTCTGTACTTAAATGTTACCTCCTGGTGTAGGAATTAATGCTAATCCTAACATCGACAGCCCATCTCTCCCTAACAAATTAACTGGACATTCAGGAAAGGTTAATACTGCCATCTGTCCCGACGTGCCATCTGGGTGCGGGTCACGGATCCAAACTGGATCGGTTTCTTTTGACAACGTTAAGCTGCCCCCTGCTGATCTCACTGCCACATAATTTCCACTGTGTCTACAGTTAGGTATTATCTCCCTACATGCAGTCCTGCATGCTCCAGTATCACATAGAAACGTCATCTGTTTCCCATTTACCATAAGATTAACTTCTGGTCTGACACTTTCCACCGACAGTAGCTCTTGTAAATTTAACATGGGCTCCGGGTCTCCCACATCATCACTGCCATCGACACCCTTGCCCTGGCTCAGTCATGCTGACTGCTGTCTACAATTTTTAGCCAAGTGCCCTTCTCTTCCACATGCCCAACATCCTCGCCCCTGATGGCGATTAACCCCTGTCTCTTCCTCTGACTCTTCCTCGGTCTCTGAATCCTCCTCTTCCTCTAAAGCTTCCTCTTCCTCTAAAACCTCCTCTTCCTGCTCTATCCTGAAAATACACTTCCTGTTCTTCATCTTGATAGAATGTATCAGATGAACTTTTCTTTCCCTTCTTTTCCTTAGTCACTTTCTCTGCGTGTAATGCGTGGTTTACATAGTCCTCCTGCTGCTGGTGCTATGCCTGCCTGTGGCCTCCTTCCTACTGGCCCTGTCTCATTATCTGGTCTGCAGTACATACTGTCCTTTTCGTCTTTTTCTTTTTTGCTTCTGTTTTCCTCGTCTATCTCCCTCTTCTCTTCTTTTAGCTACTTCCATCCAAGATTTGGTATCTTTAAATCCCTCCTTATCCATTTTCTTTTCATTTTGTCGTGTTTTGTTTTTTATTGCTTCTTGTAATTCGACTATTTTCTGACTATTTTAACTTGCCGCTGAATCCATAGTTCTTTATCCATTTATCGAGGTGTTTTATTTTTTTTTTCGGATCTAATTTTTCTATATATTTCCAGTCTTTTATTTTCAACGACTCCTTTGTCTCTGATTTACTGTTAGTTTTTCCCATTTTGGATGTTTTGGACCAGTTGTCAACTCCTAGGGAGTTCTAAAACTGGTGTCTTTCGTTTTGTGTTGGAGTAACTATGAAAACCTGTTGAGGTAATTCTCTCAACTCTTTCGAGTGGAGAATTCTTGCCTGTGCTTCCTCAACAGTTAGTTACTTTCTCTTCCAACACTTTGGTATGGATTGTAATATCTATATGATATTAAAATCCCATTCACATCTCACAACATTCACTCGTTCACGGGTTTCAGCAGCTGCAGAGCTTTTCACCTGCTAGCGGACCTTAAGTAGTTGCGGGACTCCGCCGTCCCAACTTATTTTTCGCAGAACTTAAGCAACTCACATCGCCCTTTTTCTCACGGACTTTAAGTGATTGCAGGACTCCGCCATCCTCTTCTAATTAATTGTTTTTATTTTTATTTCGCGGAATTTAAGCAATTCAGAGGACGTCGCCGCCCTTTCTTCACCTGCCAGTGTCTAGAATACCCAGGGTTTATTCTTCATCTCTCATTGTCTGCTACTTTAACGCGTCTCATTCACACAACATTCCTTTTAAATCAAGATTATACTCACTCGCCTATTGTCCTTTCCGCTCTGTCCTCGGATTTTCTGTCAGCCGTTGGATCCCCACTGGTGGGCCAACTCAGTCCTTTCAAAAGGTTTTCAGAGACTCACTCTAGGAGCCTGCCGTGGCCACGGTCTTCCTGAATCGCACCGACCCGCAGGAATCCTCAGGCGTGTTGGAATCCGGCTCGAAGGACCAAGTAAATGTCAGGTTCAAACACCTAAAACATTCGTAAAACAAAGACTAGACAGAGAAAGAACGACAATCAAGCGATCAGTTTTACTTGCAAGGAAAACAGAGTGTGTGCAGTCTCCTACACCCCAAACTGCTCTGCTGCGCTCTCTGTTCTCCTATCTTTTATTTCCTCAGGGTGGTTACAAAAGGTCATAGGGAGTAGCTCTTGCACAACTTATTTTCTTCAGTCTAGGCATGTTAGTATGCACTTCCTCTTTGAAGTAGGACATAGTGAAAGTTTCTCTTATCTGGGTTATGAACCAGCTGCCACAGCGGGGTCGTGAACCAACTGTCACAACATATATGTTATTTCTTTTCACAGTCAGGAAACTGATACAGCGACAGTTAATCTTGCAACACATTCAGTAAGCGAGTGATAATATGTACAGTAATTCCAACAAGGAGACAGCAAACAAGACCCCCTCCCCTCTTCAATCCTTGAACATCTGTTAGGGTCCCCGATGCAGAGACATGCAATGCCACACTTCATATTGGCTCTTGCACAGGAGCATCCTCAGGCACACATGCTTTTCTTGCAGCAGCAGTATTTGCTCTGTTTGACTTCAGAAGGTTTTGCCTCTTTCAGCATCATGGTTGCCACCAATTTGCCATTGACAAACTGTCTCCCAAAATCAGTGGCAGCTGGGTAAGTTGGCTGAACCATGTTCCTGCTTACACACAGCCAACTGATGCAGGGCTGGGCGAAGGCGTAATAGGATAGCATCTTCAGTTGGTGGAAGGCAACGCATATCTCCTTTGATGCTCACAAAAAGATGGGCTCACAGTGCATCTTAAGTACCACTTAAGTCACTCCTGTCATAAAGTGACACCATGTATCGCCGTGCTGCTGTTATAACATCTTCCTGAACATTCAGGCTTTCCTCAGGGTCACCATACCTGCCCAGCGGCAGAAGGTCTGTCAGGTGTTTAATAGCAGTTGTGGAGGCCCGCCTTGTTCCTCTTCTGTACAGATAGCTCACTGTGTCACATCTGGTAAGTATGTAGATGCTGAGGAAAAGGGATGTAAGATCTGAAGCTGCAACATCAAACTTCCCCACCAGAGCTTCTGTGATGGCATGAACAGGTAGGAGGATATCCATCATCTTCACCCACAGCTCCTGCAGCCCACCCACGTCATATATCCACATCATATCGATCACCAACAAAGTGGATGGAGTCACACTTGTCTTGGAGGGTTCCAACGAGCTGACTAAGGTACTTTCCTTGTAGTTCATGGAAGGTGCTGCTCCTCCTGTTCTTCACATGTGAAAGGATTGATCATTTGGTTGCTGATGACATCTGTTATTTTCTTTATACATTCTGCCTCCTTTGCACCTTGGCTGTCCTTGTCTTCGTGGTGTTTGGTGTCATCTGCATCCAGGTGTGCCATAGCCTTTGTCTGCTCTGACACAGCTGTCAGAACTGGAAGAGCAGAGTTTTGTCTTGGCATCACGGTTGTAGGACACCATTGAACTGTCCTTCTGTTTGACGTACAGTGACCTTCCCATCCTTGAATTCCCTGTAGATGTTTGGAGCCAGCGTAGGTAAGCTTCTCATAGCTTCTAGGTAGTGGGGCAGGCAAGATACGTACTTGTAGTGGCCAGCAGCCACAAGATATTGTAACATTTTTTCCACTTCAGCCAGGTGTTCCTCCCTCAGACCTGCACACTCAGCATGGATGAACCATCTAAGAATCATCACCGTACATTAGCCATAGTTTTGTGGTAGGTGAGGAACATGCTTAATCAAACTCAGCCAACAAACATGACAGTGTTTTCAGCTGGTCAGTTGCATCAGCACACGTAGAAATTGCCTTCTCTACATCCTCTTCTGACATGGCATCTAGGAGTAGCTGGACATTATTGCTAAGCACACACATGTACTCCAGGTCCTTCTCTTCATTGACCAGCGTAGGGCAAACATGACTGCATACAACGTGGGCGTGCAACAATGCATAGTCTTTTCCACTGATGATTATGTTTGCTGTTCAACGGAGACAGACATCAGCTTCAACCATGATGTCTTCAATTCCAGTGGACTGCATCAAATGCCCAATGGCTCCAAGGTAATTCTGAGCAATATGGAAGCCACCCATGCGCAATATTGGCATACTTCTCTTTGTTCTTCTTTTGCAGACCAAGAACCACCTCATAGATTACTTGGTCACATGTGATGATGGCCTACTCTTGACCATGTTTTCTCGACACATCCATGCAGTACTGAACAGACTGTTCAACCATATATGGGTTTGTTGGTGACTTTGGGAAGAAGGGACCATAGCTGACCACAGTTGCAGGGGTGGTATCTGGGATGAGAAATGCTTATAATGAACTCCATGTTGGAGCAGCACAGCTTGGTCCTCCAATAGTACAGTAGGGCAGCTATGCACCAAATGCCAGTGGATGCTCAGGTGGTCAAGAGGTTCAGCTAGACACACAGTAAGCTTAGGCTCTGTTTCAACTCCAACCAGGGAGTGACTCCTTTGGTGATCTTTTAGACTTAGGTGGCTTTCCTTGGTTTGAAAAGGCTGAAAAGATTCCAGGGCTAGTTGGCAGATTTTCAGCAGAGGTAAACTAACCATTGGTGTGGGGTCTTCATCTGGATTCTTGTATTGAAATATGATGCGTGTTGTGCCATGCAGTGTTCATCCATTCTTTGTGTACTTTTGGAAGTCAAGTTTATCAAATGCAAACTGTGTGAATCGTCCAACCTTCAAGTTCGTTGGTATGAAGGCGCCATCTCTAATTGTCTGCTCTTCAACTGCCATTGCCATTGTTGTGATATATCTCTGTGCTTCTTTGTAGCTAATGCTGTTCCCAAATCTATTTAGAAGTGACACAGTCAACTTGCTTCTGGTTTCCTTAAGGATGTGCAAAGCTGTCCCAATGTGTTTCAGTGTTTGAATTTTGGCAACTGCTTGGTAGACATCCTGGGCAAGGTTGACAATTTGTTTTTGCTGCTTAGTAGTGACTTTCACCCAGCAAACTGGAGATTAATCTGTTATCATCCATGCCAGGTGGTTATACAGGTTAGAGCTCACTCTTTGGGATGCCTCCAGGTATGATATCTCTATCTGCAGTGACAGGTCTTCATTGAAACTTCCAGGCATCTGGTGACTTGCACTGGCTTGAGCCATTCTGGCTTCTCTTGCTTTCCTCAGGGCCTGCTTATGTTGGTCCTGGAGCTCCTTCCGTATTCTCTTTGCAGTGTTGTAGAAAGAGACTATGGTGTCATCTGGAGTCAACTCATCATCACTTATTTTTTCAAACTTCTTCATGAGATCATGTAGCCAATATTCATTTCTGCTGAGCAAATCAGTCTAGAACATCCTTTTTGTGGCACAATCATTATTTTACAATTGCCACCCACATCATAGTGCCTTCTAAGGTGGGCAATCAAGGACAAAGAATATGGCATTCTCTTTTAAAAGGGGCCCATCTATCTGAGATATGAGTTGGTTCAGTGCAGCATCATATGGAGTTGTGACTGTAGTTCCTGTGAATGAAGATGCTTTGTCAGGTCATGCACTCCTTGTGGTACTGGAAGTCCTCAGCAATCATATCAGTACACTTGTTTCCATCAGGATCACGAATCTTGTGTAGCATCTCTTCACCCTCATGTTTGTGCTTTTTCCCATACTGCATTCTGTCTGTCATGAGTGGCAATCAAATTGAGGGATCTGTTCCCCCTGGTCATGTGTGCTCTTCCACAAATGAAGCACTCTTCCTTGTGTTTGATGGGCTGGGACATTGACATCCCTGTTTTCTTATTAGGCCTGCTGCTGTCTGACTCGGGATTAAGCTCTTCTTCAAATGAAGTGCCTTCTGGTCAACAAATTTACGATTTGTGTACTTCACACGACATTTTGTGTGCCACAAAGAATTCCTCCCATCCATCCATCCATCCATTATCTGTACATTATATGTACGCCGCTTAATCCTCTGTAGGGTCGCGGGGGAATTCCTCCCCAGAAAGTCATATTGAGGTTGCAGCTCATTGTCAAGTCTGTATGAGACATGATCCTTTTTGTTGGTTACAGCATACAGGAAGAAGGGGTAGCCTAGATTTGTCAGTTTCTGAAGAGGACTAGCATCACTGTCTATTTTCTGACATATTATGCAAGCAGTATAGTTGGTACTGAGGGGCTTTTTCTCCAGCTACTTGGTTGAGAACTCAGGCTCCATCCGTCCTGGTCACTTCATTCCTCTTTTTTTCCTCCACTATTCTTCTCTCTTGCTCAGTCCACCCCTGTCCTCTTCACTCTTCTCTCCTCATTCCACTCTTCTATTCTGTTCAATCCTCCACTCTCCTCTCCACTCCACTCCTTTTTACTGTCCTTTTCAATCCTCTGCTGCCTTCTCTCCTCGCTAACTTTCCTCCACAGCAAACCCAATAAGATCAGAACCAAATCTGCAAATGGGAAATATTGTGCATTCAGGTGAAAGAAATCTAGATGTTTGACACTACCAACTTTTGACAAATCACTCACTGTATACTGTACAGTACTATAAACAAAACAAACTATGCATAATATATAGTATATTTACATCTTACAGAACATTTGTATTCTTAAGTATTGTGTCCAGTCTGATATCCAGTATAGCGACATATCTTTTTGTGTGGCCATTCATGCCACAAGCTAACTAGCTATAATTGTTCTAAACCTGAATGTAACAACTGGCCATGTAGCTAACTGCTAATGGCAGCTAACGTTTAGTGCAGCTTTTAGTTATCTTTGCTAGCCTACTATCTGTCTGACATGAAAAACACTTCAAGGACCACAGCAGCCTTCATACAAGTTTATTTCTAATGTTTCCTTGCTCCAAACTTATCCTTGTAGCAGGATTTATTCTCATATCTATTTCTTTACCTAGCAAGCCCAATTGAATTTTTTGCAATTTCTCAACTTCTAGTCGAAGCAAAATGGACACATACCATACATAAGATTATGAGCATTTAAAAGAAAAAAAAGTAAGTCTCTACCCCATTCATGTGAGGAGTTATGGCCGTTTAAAGAAATCACCCAAATTAGCTAATACAGCTAAAGCTAGCTAAGTAAACTAGTAGAGAATGAATGCTGCTGCTACAGGGATATGTTTGGGATGAGGAAACATCAGACTGGTGTGATCCTTTCAGTTAATTACCATTATAATATCCATATTACCGTTCTTTTCCCAAAATGCTGGGGAAGAGCTACCAGTATTCACTAAAGTCACTGTCACATACCCTAAACAGATGAGCAGCTTCAAAGTCCATTGGTAACCCCTGGTAACTGCTGGTAACCGTTGGTAACTGTTGATAACTGTTGGTTGGTTGTTCCAAATTAATTAAAATTACTAAGATTGTGTGTGCTTGTCTAAGTGTGCCATGATGCTAAATATTCAGTATGTCTTTAAGAAGTTTGAGAGTAGTCTAAAATTCTATTGAGGTTCTGAGCCTGTTGAATGCCAACTAGTATTGAAATCATCACAGATCCATTGATTTTGGTTGGGTTTTTCAAATTTTTTCATTTATACTGTTTGGTGAGAAGAATGGCATATTGACTGATGTCATAACTTGGAGGAATAATTGATTGCTAATGAAGTAAAGATGAAAATATTGGAAAAAAGTGAGAAAACACCACATTTTTTGCATTAAATTGATGCAAAATCATGTAGAAATGTGTTTTAAGAGTAATTTTTCAGTGGATGTTGTCAGCAAATGTGTTCTGTATATCTGGGATGCATTTATTGACAGCCTACCCAACAAAAAATATAGGGTGGGTACACTAAAATGGCCACATTTTTTTCCTGCGATATTTCTGGCAGAACCGACCCTCCAATTATTAGTTCTTAGGGTCAAAGTTAGCAGAAAAAAACACAAATAAAAAGTATGGCACACCATGTCAGATTCAACATATTTTATTGAGCTTTTGAGACTCTGGCTCCCCGACAATACGATGAGCAGCAGCATCCAATCAATAACCAATATCTGATAAGGCTGGCCTGTAAAAAGACTGCTGTGAAGGCTCTCCTGTATCCCCGCTTCATCACTCCTCAGAGATCACTCCTTGCTTCTACATCCTCGCCCCTCTGTGCAGAAGTAAGAGTTTTGAGTCAGCCTGTAAGATGGTGGACCAGAATGACCTCCCCTTCAAGTGAGAATCACAGAAATAAATAATCAGTGACTTGAGATATACCCTAAGATAACCTGCCAAACTGAGAATGTGGCACGAAAAAATAGCAATAATACCTGGAAGGAAGCGAATGAAACTAATCAGGGCAACCTCAAAGACAATTAGAACAGTGTCATGCAAATGCACATAGACTTGTGTTCTATGCGGTATGCAAACCTTTATTATATTGCTAACAGGCAATGATTTCGTAGCACTACAATCTTATCTTTTTTTCTGCATTCTCCATAACTGTCCTGGTGACCATAGTAACAATATATTCAAAATGACAATAGATTTCACTAATTTTATAATTTGTGCATAAGCATTTCATTATCCCCCTTCTCTGGCTGAAGAATTTTTTATTTAAATAATCTGCAGTGCTCACAATTTACAACTTTTATTTAGAGTCACTGCTTTAGAAGACAATATGCTGAAAATAATACATTTCAACAGAATCAACCCATTTCATCATGGATATTTGTGTGTACATCTTTAACTTTATGATACTGTATAAATGTATAATGTTCACATTGTGTCTGCTTCTTTTTTTTTGTCCCTTTAGAATAGGATACCAGCTTCCCATATTCGCTGGCTTCTGTATCATGTTCATCTCTACTATCAGTAAGTTCAGCCAACATGTCTTCATTATCACAAAATGGGAATGCTTGCATCATGCCTGATGTCTCTTTTTTTCTAAATTTCTGTTGTGCTCACTCTCCTGAAGTGTTTGCATTCTCATCAAGCTACACTCTGCTGTTTCTGGCCAGATCACTTCAAGGTGTAGGATCCTCCTGCTCTTCTGTGGCTGGTAAGCCCCTTTCTCCCTGTTGTGATGCAATGCTCATATCCAGTCAGTCTATTCAACCATCCACTATTCAGTTTATCTGAATACATTTGAAGCTGAATGAGTATTAGATCTTGTTTTACAGATTCGCCTCTAACCTTAGATTAGTGCTGCATTATGAGTTATTTTGTACCTGAAATGTAAGGGGACAGGTATAGGAGGTAAATCACTTTGATGGTTCAAAGTATTAAAGAAAAGAACTACATGCACAGTGTTTCTGATTCCTCTTCACACAGGACTTTAATGTCGCTATACTGTTGTATACTGTTTTATTTTATTAGCATAACAGTTGGCAGAGGTAATGTTCACATGTTTCACAAGGGTTTGCTGGAGATTTGGAGCTGCATCATTCCTCACAGTTATTCATTCTAAAATGGTAATAAAAAAAAAAAAAGCTGTTTGCTATCTTCATTTACTTGGACCCAGTGACATACATGTAGCCCCAGGCTATTTCAATCCACACTTATTTTATTTCAGTAATAGTTTGTTTTGATAAAAGTGCACATTCTGATTTAAAATTAGTGCATTTTGATGGACATGTTCAGTTTAATATGAAGTATGGGTTCGTCACTCTAAGAGAAGCGTCTACCTGTTTTGGCCACCATGATTCTGAATTCAACCAGGCCTGCAACGTGGGGTTATTTTCTTTCATTTACATTGTCACCGGCATGTGTGTCAGTGTGATCTCACTGGTTAGCATATGTTATTTTACTGGTAAACAAAAGATATTTGATTTGAATTAATTTGTGTTTATTATTTGAGGTAAAAATAGAGGAAAATACAGCCACAAGTGGCAATCTGCGGGTTCTAACCTCTTTCACCCCAAACCGGCCACCCTGACCCTCATCCCCAGTAGTTGATGACATCGGCCGCCATGTTCCTCAAAGATCTGTGCAACACATAACCATGATAAGCCCCAGATTTCTCCAAATTGCTTTTTCAGCTACATGCTAATGGAATTTATAGCGCCCCCTACAGGTTGAGCTCAACATGCTTTGGTAGGCAGATTCCCAGTCCCGTTGTCAACCTACCCACCAAGTTTTGTGACGATAGGGCAAAGGATGTGGGAGTTATGGCCAATCATTTCTAAGCCCTGCCTATTGCAAAAATACATGGGTCCCTGGCGGCTATGTTTTTTGACCAATCTGGCTCATCTATAGTCTTTTCTTCTGACTTTAAGAGGGCTTGATTAATCCACATAAGGGGAATAAAAGTTATGAACACAGGGCCCTGCCTATAGGAAAGGTATAGAAAGGGTTACATATATACGTATTACACATCTAAACAAATATTTCAAGTGTTCCTTTTATTATGATACCTTGATTATCCAAATAGACCTTGTAGTTGCAGACTGTTGTGTAATAACCATCTAGCATCTATCCAAAATAGAATTGATTTCCCATAACAATTAATTCAATATTGACTTAGCAAGGGATATCTCAGTTACAAAATGCTGCAAATAAAGAGTGGTGTGAGATGAGGGCTATACTGAATAGTATTGCCCTGGTTCCCTCAACAAAAAGCCTGTGAGCTTTATAATTAAACTGTGGGACATTTAATGATGGGTTTTATGTTAAAGAACAATAAAATGATAAAGAATAAAAAAAAAATAGATTTAGGCCCATATATTTCAACTAAGAAATATAAGTAAAGACAGAAATTTTCTTTCACCATCCTCTGGGGCCATTCAATTATAGACCATGATGTTCCTGTTTCTGTGCTGTGTCTGTATGTGTGAAACTCTGACATAGACAGACAACAGAGGGCAGAGGAAGCTGTTTTGGTACACACATTTGCTGGGGGGGTCATTTCAAAGTCTCATATGCATATGGTCACATGCTCCATGTATAGATTTTGTATTTTTTTTCCTCATATAAGTTGCCAAAAACACTACCAGTTACCATATAACTGTTGTTTGGTCCTGTGGTGTTGCTTTGTGGGTTGAAGTGTGGGACATTTCTCTTTTATTTGATAAATGAAGGATCTTTTTAGTTATCAGACTGTGAACACCATCAGAACAACACACCCCTGATCTGCACATCCGGCTTTTCCATTCACACAGATGTTGCCTCGCCTCTGCTGTGTATCTGATGTTCTCTGGAATCAAATCAGAGCCGCAGCGGAACTGTTGCACCCTCCGCATCTGAAACTTTCATACAGGTGACGATGCGGAGAATCGCACGATTCCTGCACTGACAGGGCATAGTGAATGGGCTACTAAGGCGAGATCCTACAGCTAAATCATAACATATCCAAGCATTTAGCAACTATCCTAGCTCTTGTATATGGTAACACTGAATACCACATCAAAAACTCACAGGATTTCCCAGCAAGGAGAGAGAGACAACAATGGACCCAGCTGAAACAAAGGTTTCTTACGATATCACATCACACTTTACATACCTTCCCACTCAAGAGGCTGTTAGGATGGTGATATATATATATATATATATATATATAT
>JARJLU010019937.1:0-34235 GCA_030272975.1 Sparidentex hasta | reverse complement strand
AGAGAGAGAGAGAGAGAGAGAGAGAGAATGCTGCTGCTCTGAAGTAGTGTCTGACATTACACCCGCAAAAGACGATTACTTCATTTCAGAAGCTTTTCCCCCTGGTGTTCACATGTTTCCAATGATGGTCAGAGATATCCATGAGATGTCTGCAGCTTGAACAAACGTAGCTTGTCAACATAAATGGACAACAGAAGTATTCAGTGTCTCACTTTTAACTCTTATTGGATGTCCCAACTTTTTTCTGAGGGGTCCCGAGATAAATATCATGGCTCTTGAATGTTTAGGAAAAAGAACTAATCTTTTTGTTAACTAAATTTATTTTTATTTTGGGGGACTTTTGGGGACTTCTATATATATTTGCTTGTGTTACATTCTTGAGCCTTTCACCTTTTTAATCCTTGTTTATCTCGGTGGTTGAACTGCTGTCAGCTCAAATTTTGAGCAGACACTAAACCCGAGATTAAGAGTCTTGTAGAGCTTATATTTTGGGGCTGCTTGGGTCACACAGATTGGGAACCACTGTAGTGAAGTTACATTTTTCAAATTGTTTTCCTCCTAAAAAATTATGAACATTTTTTGAGCAAAAAGCATGATTCACAGGTGTGCTTGAGTACGTGAATGGCCGTCAGGCACAGTAATCTGAGTCTGGGCCAGTTTTTTAGATTCATAGCATGATTAATCGTTCTGGAAGTAAATGTAATTGTGTGGCAGCTGCACAGGTCTGTACCCTAATGTGCTGGAGTTTTTCACCAGGCAAAGTTGCTCTGTTGTAAATGTGCAATCAAGACATCAATCAAGAGTTCCAATCAATTATTTAGAGGCCTTGCACAGCAGTGCAACTCATTTGGAGCGACACTATTTTAAGCTTTCCTTCGCAAACATTTTGAGGGAGAGGTTAGTGTTTGCAGCTGTTTATTGGTTGTTTGTGTGCCTGTGTGTGTGTGTGTCTGTGTCTTTGTGTATATGTGTGCTACGATCAATACCTCAGACGAGTTGATAGAGTCTTTCAGACTCATTACTTCTGAATGAATTTTCTCCTTTGCGGCCCTTCCCGTCTCCCTCTCACTCCCTCTCTTAACCCACACAAACAGAGCACCACCTCTCTGATTTAATTTCCATTTAACTTGCACCTAATGAGTTTACATTGTTTTGTATCCCGTCTCAATTACAGGAGACAGTATAATGAAAGAGATGTTCCTTGCGATAGGCTCCCCACCTCAGCGAGAGATACTTAGCTGGGGCCGGAGCCAAAGCTCTGTCCTGTCTGTGTGAATGGGCCCCAGCAGAGCGGCCAGACACCTTCCTCTGTGCCAATCAATCTGCCTGATGTCTTTGTCCGCTCTGTCCTGTCTGGCCACTCTGCTGCCACGGCCGCTGCAGCCGGCATCATGTACAGCATGCCATCACTTCCATCTCGGGCCGCTATTGATCGCTCTCATGATCTAATCCCCTCGCTCTGCGCCGCTGTCGGGCGCACTTCGATCTTCCCCCACTGTGTTACCACTGCAGCCGCTGGCCTGTTGATGTCTTTATGAACCTGTCCACACTACATGCCACCCTGCATCTCTCATTTCCTCCATACACAGTGTTCTCAACTGTGTGTGTGTGATGTTTACTTCTGCACACACATATCCGTCCGGTTCCCATTCGCTCTGCACCTGCCGTGACCCTGGAAAGAGAAGGAGAGGTGATTTTCTTCCTGGGCTCGCTCCACCAATGAAGCAGCCTCACTTCCTCATAAATACTTCAGGTCTTCGGCATTCAAGGTTTAAAGTGATTTCCCTAAAATTAAGTTTCTGAGCTTGGAGTAATCCATCACTGCCTTTTACTCTGCATTCAGACAGGGTTTTTCTTTACAGGTTTATTAAATTAATACCTTTTCTGCCTGCCTTGTGGGAGCAGTCTGAATGAATTATGATTCCGCGCAGCTTGAGTTAAATCATGCTTTTCGGTCCTCAAGGTAAGTAAGGTGGCTCCTATGGTATGTGTGCAGCTCATTCCGTCTTTTAACTAATGGTCCACAAATGTCTGGTGACTGTGTGTTAGGTGTATCATTAGGTAAATGTTTCTTTTTCTTGGCTCTCCTCCACTGGCAGATGGGGTTTGACATTGTTCCTTGGGAACAAATCGGTGCTGGGGTAAGTCTCCATGGTATCTGCTAATGATACCATTACCCTCCACCACCTCTTTGTCACCCCAGGTGTTGAGCTCCTAATCTGTTGGCTTTGGCTGGTACTGAGAGTTGCTGCAGAGGGCTGAGTGCACCAGTTAGCCTCTGGGAGAGCACTGACACAGTGTGGCCTAGCTCCAGCCTCTCTGCTGACCTTGGTGAAGGATGGAGAGGACATGTGAGAGCAGCACACTAGAGGTTCAGCTGCAACTGCAAAATGACGCCACTCACTAGGATCCCCCCTCTACGTCTAGTTGGCTACATGTCAGCGGTAACACTAACGGACAAAACATTTTGAGTAAAGGGGGCGGCTGTGGCCTTTGGCTCATCGGAAGGTCACCGGTTCGATTCCCCTGGTCTGCATGTTGAAGTGTCCTTTGGCAAGATACTGAACCCAAAACTGAGAGGAGGTACTCATGAAGTAATGATTCAGTCCTCAAACCACTCGTGCACTACTTTTATAAGCACTCGTAAAATAGTGATGAAGTAATTAGGGATTATCTATTAAGTAATCACTGCTTTGTATGACTGCTTGGGTGCACAGAGATAATAACAAATATTATTCACAAACCACTCGTGGAGAAAGTGGTCAGTATGATCAATTCATACATATTCATGAACTAATCATTACATAATGATTCATGAATATCGGATCTCCAAGTCTGTTCTTTAGTAATTATAAATATAGTTAGTCGTGCTCTCTGCAAGTCCATCAACCATTTTTCACATATCATAGAATTCTGTATTCAACCCATCCTGTGAGGGCAGTTTTGTTTGTCTTTTTTTCTTGTTCTTCATGATATTCAAATGAAATTCTTTGGGTTCGGATGTTGAGTTCAACAAAACTAGACATATGAACATGTCAAGTTGTGGTTCAGGGAATTTAAACGAGCATTTCTATTATTTTCTGACCATTACAATAAAACGGAATAAACCCTTTAAATCAATCTGAATCTTCCTCCATGTTCCCTCTCCCTCATTCTTCCTTCTCCAGCTCCCCCCTCCTTCCTCTCTGGCTCTCTCTCCAGTTCACTTTTGGACGAGTCCCAATGCCTTTGAACCGGCTGCACCCCGCTTCCTCTCCCAGTGTTTGCCTCCTTCATTCTGAACCAAGTGGAGAGGAGAATAAATTGCATCCTCTCTTGTCCTCTGACAGACATTGCCCGTAGCTTTCCTCCTATGGGGGACAGGTGACAACGGATAGCTGCTATTTTCAAAGAAGCGTACTGCCTCTCTGAACGTTGCCTCGGAGAAGGGACAGCAGCCCCACACGCACAAACCTTCCTCTCTGCATCGGGCTTTTCTAAAGACTACATCTGAGTAGCGTGTGTGTGTGGAATGGAGAGCTGTAACAGGAAGGGAAAGCCCCGTGTGCCTCCTGGAGATTTGTCATTATTTATTGACCATAAATCCCCAGGAGCCACAGTCAGTCACAGTCTCTGATTGGATGGACTTGAAGAGGGGGGAGTAGGGATGGATTTAAGGCAGGTCTGACACTCACATCTTCAGGCACAATGTACCTGGACAAGAAGCGAGCACATGAGGGACGGTGGCTCACTCCACACTAATGGAAAATATATAGTAATGTCACAGAAATCCGTAGCTGCTAAACCAGTGGAAGGAATGACAGGGTATAACACAGATTCTGGGACCAAGACGTGTTTTATTACCCACCCAAATTTCCGCCTCGTCCCTTCACTCTTTACCAGCCAGGCAGGCAGGTATGACAGTGCAAACATTGTCACGGGAAAAAATAAGATGAAGGCATTGAGATTCAGTTAGGCAATCAGCTTTTTGGCTGCGTGCGACTGCGCCCTCCAGATGGTGCACATGCATCCCCACTGTCATGCCGGGGAGAGCTACATCTTGCGGTCAGCCAGCTTGCAAATCAGCCATCCAGAGCTCAAACAAGAGCCGAGCCAGGGAGCTAACTACCAGCCTGGCTGTTAGCAAAACAGTCACCCAGATGGGCAGTCAGCCAGCCAGTCAGCTTGCCAGTTTTCAGCCAGAGACCTGAGTCTCCTGTTAGGAAGGTGACAGAAACACAGGAGACTCTCATCTCTTCAGAGCCTAACCTAGTCGCCAGAATGAATGTTGGCAATGTGTGTTCCTGCAAACAACGAATGTGTTTAAACTTTACGTTTATTCTTTTCTTCTTCTTGTTTCTTCTTCGGGTTTAATCTTTATTTTTGTGCTAAAATGATAATGTGCTCTGGTTAGGTTCAGGCATAAAAAAACACTTGGTTGGGGTTAGGAAGAAAAACAATGCTGTGGCTAAAAATACCTGGTTTTGTTGCCAGAAACACATCAGGAAATGTCTTGTATGTGTAGTCATGATGGTACATATGACACCTACAAAATCAAAACTACCCATGGTTTTCAGGAAACATAAAATGCCAACATTTTGTCCTGGTGACTGGGTGTACAGAACCACATAGTTAAAAATGAACCATATTAGTGTTAAAGATATACTCAACAGCAGGTTCTGATGAGATAGACACACATTATTTAATGCTCGATTGTGAATTACATTAGCTGCCATGTAATCTGCTCCCAAAAACAGGCACAAAATAAACTAATGGCTGCCTTAATAAGTCGACCACTTTGCTTGATGACGCCCAAAAGGAGAGCTTTAATGGGAGGAGGAAGGTTACTGAGATACTGGTTTTAATGAGGATATGATTCCTGAGCTGAATTACTTCATACTAATATTTCATCTCAGAGCCAGCGGAACATGTATTTACGCCTCACATAAATTCAATGCTGTAAATTAATTTCGGCATCCATGTTCTAAAAATTTGTATGCAGAATGGAGCCCTCTGCTGAGAGATATTTATAAGAGCGTTGAGTGATAGAAAAAGGAGCAGAGTCAAGGTTGAATACACCTCACGATTTGTGTATCTTGACGTTTCTTGTGTTTTATTGATTTGACCTTGGTTGCTGCCTGTCAGATCCACACTCTGCACCAGTATTACATTCTAAAATAACACCACAACAAGACCTACCATTTATCTTTGTGCCCACAGCGTCTTTAACCGGTGTTTCTCCCCCCCTCTCCCCGTCTCCGTCTCTCTCCCCGCCGGTCAGGTCGAACTGGCTGAAGCCGTGCTGTGGGCGAAGGGCAGCGCTGTGGCAGGTCTGTCTGCTGTCGGCGGGCTTCAACTGTTTCCTGGTGGCCTGTGTCATTCTGGTGGTGCTGCTGCTGACGCTGGAGCTGCTCATAGACACCAAGCTGTTGCAGTGTGAGTAGTAGAGGTGATGTCACCTGAGATAGAAATGTGGATTTGGCAGGGGAGGGGGCATTGTGCTGGGGGAAGCATGTTTGTTACACTCATTGTGTGTTGGTCCTGACTTGCTGTAGCATTCCTGGAGAGAGAGTAAAAAGTGGACTGCTCCGTCAGCACAAGTGTTTACTGATTGTTATACAAAGGCACTGGGCCAACGGAAGCATAGACTTGGGAGCAATGACAAGAGAAGAAACTTAATTAGCACAAAAATTAAGCCGCACATAGATCATGTCCCCGTGATCTCGTTAGACTGAGCTGCAGTTTGGATGGAAGGATTTGGCAAGAGGATTAGAAGTGGCCATGAAGCTATAAAGCAGAGAATGAGGGATGGAAACATTACAATATTTCCTCACAGCCTGACCAAAATCTGTTGTCAAAATAGCAGCAACTTTTTTACAGGTGATGCTGTCTTTAATCAAAGACAGGCACCATTTACCTGTGCCTGACACGAAAGCACAGGCAGCAGCTGTTACCAGCGCGCTGTGAACGAGCAACAAGCAGTCATTTTACTTTTTCTGGCAAGCTGCCTTTAATCACGCAATGAAAATGTAAACAGTGTTCGTTTGAATATGCACAATGTAACAAATACAGAACACTGACACTGAAGCACGCCCTTGCCTTATGCTGTACTGCACTCGTATACACTCAATACACAAACCCACACTGACTGGAGCCAGAAAAATGATTAGCACAGCCAATATATCATTTTGCTAAATCTATAAATATTTGCATACACGTCAGCCGATAAATCATTTTCTTTCTTGTACATTTAAAGGTCCAGTGTGTAGAATTTAGTGGGACTTGGAGGCAGTAAATGAAACGTAATAGTCATGATTATGTTTTCATTGGTGTATAATCACCCTCGAAACTAAAAGCTATGTGTTTCCTTAGAATTAGCCCTTTTGTTATGTTTAGAAGAAGCTGGTACTCTTCCAATGAGTCATGTTGCACCACCCACAGTAGCCCAGAGCCAAACGCCGACTCTAAAGAGGGCTTCTTGCATTTTCCACATATTTTGCCGGCACCGTAGGGGAGGGAGAGGCGAGGGTTGTTCAGTTGGTTGCACTCTGCGAAGGCGCTGCTAGATGGCGCTAAACACTGCTCATCTGACCTTTTTGGGGGGATCCTCATCAGAAATGCTTGTTATCTATTTGGTGTAAAAACATTCACACTCACATTGGATCTCAGAGAACAGCTGTGGAGTTCTCTAAACTCTCTTGACAATACCATACCACCTTGAGGTTAGTTAAACAACATATTTTGAAGATTTCAGCTGTAGGTATATTTGGCCATGCATTTTACTGACACAAGATTAAATATGAAATTCATCCCAAAAAAATGTAGCATTTCAACAAAACCACGGTTTGCAGAAGTGCACATTGCCAACCATACTATAGTCCAGGGGTGGGCAAACTTTTTGATTCGTGGGCCACAATGGGTTCTAACATTTGACAAAGGGGCCGGACCAGGAGCAGATGGATGGAGTGCTTTGGTAACCCCACCTCATTGAAGAAAAAATACAAATCTTGGGATATGGAGAAAACAGGTGCTTTAATTTCAAATGAAAATGAAGAAAAGCATTACAACAAAATATCTGACTTTGGAATGAGTCTTAAAACACTGAAAATCAAATGAATAAAATGTGCCTTTTATTTTTACTACTAACCACTAACCATTTCTATTTTTCCAATTTATTTTGAGAACGTGCGCATCACGGAGACACTTTTAATTTTAATGGGAACAGTGTTGTTGGTCTCCTTTTTTAGCCAGCGCATCAAAGTCTGGAGTTAGTTTTGTTGTGGCGAGTCTCAGAATGGATCTGAGGTGTTGGTCTGTTAACTTGGATCTGTGGCTGGCTTTGTTGATGTTCATGACGCTGAAGGTCTGTTCACACACGTAGGTCGAGCCGAACAGCGCCAGCATCGTCTGCGCTGTCCGCCGGAGATTTGGAGCAGCAGCTTCTCGTTCTTTTGTTGACAGGTTGCTAGCATCGTTAGCGAGCTTTGTGGCAACGTGACGGCTAATGTTATACTCTTTAAAAACCGCCACAGTTTCTTGGCATATCAGGCAAACAGCAGATGATCGGTGTTCAGTGAAAAAATATTTAGTTATCCACTTCTTATTGAACACTCGACATTCTTTGTCCACTTTCCTTTTCTTAGGTCCGCTCATCATTAAAGAAGGGTTGATGGGTCAGAGGGTAAAGTGCAAACGTGGAGTAATAGGCCTACGTTTCACCTCAACAAAGCCAGTGTCTCTAGAGTGCGCCATCTAGTGGGAAAACATCAGAATTGCAGGGAAAATAAAACATTAACAAGGTTTATTCATTTAATTTTTTCAAGTTCGGCGGGCCGGATTAAAACGTTTAACGGGCCGCATGTGGCCCCCGGGCCGTAGTTTGCCCATGCCTGATGTAAACCATCAGATGGGATGAGAGGAAGGATTTCTTAACACAAGAATAATCATGGTACCACTGAAGATATACACACAGCACATTTACACACACTCTCTCCAAAATGTCATATTTTCAGCAAAAGAAACTGGCATATTTTAAGCTCTGAGACTTTAAATTGTTGAAATAATCAGCTTGTGAGTGTATAAACATGTTTCTATGAAAAGAGGAGACATTGGTCACCAATATATAACATACGTCAAAAAACACTGGAAAAAACTGTCCTGCTTTCATGTTTTTATATGTCTCCATTCTCTTATGCATAAATACCCTGTATAACAATAAACAATATGCTTATGTGCCATTCTGCCCCTGTGAGCGACGAACATGACACACTACAAACAATGCAAAGTGGATGAGCGACATAACGTGCAAAAGAAGCCACAAACTATTTAAACACACACGTACACAGGCGCAGTGATTAATGAGTCTGTGGACATCACACCAGTTCACAGTCCAGACACACACACACACACACACACACACCCCCAGAGAGGCGACGACAAGATCAGGAAGCTCAATCTAGAAACTGCAGACAAGGTGAGTTTATTTTAAAAGATGCACTTTGTGGTTCTTGGGAGAAAAGAAATGTGAACCAGAGGAGAAAGATATTTTATGCCAAAAACAAACTAAATGAGGAAAATGTCTTTTTCATGACAGAATAAACAAACAAAAAGACAACAACGTTTGTTTCTGCTTTGTTTATATGTGGCGGACCATGCCACCTTTCTAGCTCCAAACTGTGTTCTGGAGATTTTATTTTCCTCTGAGAACAGCTTGTTTATTCACCTATGGTAAAACAATGTTGTATTATTACCTTGTAAAAGTCTGAGTTAGAATTTCTTCTCCAAAAACTACACAGTGCCCCTTTAATTGTCCTATAATACATGCCATTATATTTTCTTTTAAATAACATGATACAATAATTTGAGTAAATGAGTCTGTTTTTCAGTTTTATGGTTTAAAATACAGCTTGACTGGTTGAAAAACAATTAAAAACACAACACAGTGGACAACAGAGTAGTTAACGTTCCTTTGATTAGGATGTAACTAAGCATATCTCGGGTTTGGTCCATGTTTTTGGACAAGTAGGGCAGAATTTGAGATTTGGGATGATTGCTCATATTTTGGGGCTGCCACAGTTTTCCTGGGATGTCTGTTTCTCATTTCATGTTTTACTATTCCTAATTGTTCGATTTGTTTTTCTCTTCATCTTCCCCTCTGTTCCTCTCTGCCTCTTCCGAAAGCTATGTCAGTCAACTCCTCTTCCTCCTCTAATGCCTCCCTCCCTCCTCCCTCCCTGTATTTTGTCTTTCGTAAGTGCTGTAACTCCAGAGCCGGGGCTTTCCACGTCACCGCCATGACCATCACCAGTGTCCTCCTCCTCCTCCCTCTCTACATCTACATCATCTGCCTGGGTTTTAAACGATGGCGCCAGCAGCGCTCCAACGTGACCACGAGCCACTCTGACGTCTTTACCTACCACGTGGTGGTCGTAGAGCTGATGAGTGTCTCAGGGTTCACACTCATCTGCTGCAGCGTCCACACTGATCTCTCACAGATGATGATGATGGGCGTCTACTTTTTCTTCATCAACTTATTTGGACAAATGTTCATTCAGGTCCTGACCTGTGTGGAGCGCTACCTGGCCGTTGTTCACCCGGTCATCTACCTGAGCCTGAGGCAGGAGAGAGGGGTCAGGATCAGAAATATCACTATCTGCTGTGCTTGGCTGCTGTGCGCTACATTGACAAGTGTCCTGTACATCGGAGACGAAGTCATATTCGCCCTCATCTTCTTTTGTTCCATAACCGTCGTATTAATTGTTGTCTCTTTCTGCAGCCTTTCTGTTCTCTGTGTTCTGATTCGTCCAGGGCCGGGGGAAGGGGGCGGGGGCAGACAGCAGGTTGACCAATCAAAGCTGAGGGCGTTCTTCACCATCATGGCCATACTGGTAGTGCTGCTGTTAAGATTTGGGGTGAACATGATCAGCACTGTTACGTATGTGACACCACTGCTGGGGGACGATGGAAGCTGCACTCTGTGGTTGTTTGGAAACTGGGTCTGTCTGCCCAGCAGTCTGGTGTTACCTCTGCTCTTCCTACAGCGAGCAGGCAAACTTCTGTGTTGCAAGAACAAGAATAAATCAGGGCCAGGGTCAGATTAGATACACCGGGGCTGTCCCAGTTCATGCCATGGATTATTAAACGTTTCTTTGCAGCCATATAGAAATGTGAAGACGTTAAATTAATTGTCAATTTGAAAATAGCTTATGGTAAGATTATATATGGTTACATTTCATAGGTAGATATTTCTGCTGTGTTGACTTGAATGATACATAATGAGCCTGTTTTTCGTTGTTTTTCAAGTTACAGCTTGTAATGGCCTGGATTGTTGCATACTGGATGATGTCATCTTGTTTTCTGTGGACAAAATATGCACTTTTGTGCCTAAGTTCAATAAATTATATTATTTCAAACTTCAGAACTGACATCCCCTCAGCTTAAACCTACCTACCCACTACTGATATGCTGCATTTAGCTGAAACGGACAATGCTGAGCCGACATTGATGACATTTTGGATGATGTACACTTATTTACTAGAACTAGAATTTAACTGAAGTTATCAATGTGTGTGAGTCAAATGCAATTTCACTGTAGATATCTGAATTTTCTGCTCCCTAATATTGTTTTTTGGCATCCGCCCCAAAACCGCAAATCAGTCCGTGATGCTGCCTAGCATTAGTAAACATCCTTGAGACTAACATTAGATAACATATTACCGTTGAGGAATAAGAAGAATTGACTGCATCTCTACACTCATCTGAACTTGTTTAAATGCAACGCGTTACTAGAAGAAGTGGTTGCACCACATCAATCTCCATTTTGTTTACGTCTGCTTCCCCATGAGATTAAGTGGCTGGTGGTCACAAGGAGCCAGAGCGCTGAAAGAACATTCCCACAGCTTGTTTGCTGTTTATTCAAAATATATTAATATTGAACATGTTGTGCATCCAAATTGCACCAAATTTGAGCTCCTCAACAAATCTGTCAAGCGTAAAACAAGACTGAACAAATGGTTCTCGAGACCCGAACAACCCAAACCCGAACATTTGGTGTAAAGTTGTAGCTTCGAGTGTGATTTCATTAAAGAAGTTTGAGTCTTTACATCTTTCGCGTGTCTCTATTTGGTGTCAGAGTTAGAGAAGGCAACTCTGGAGAAAGTGATCTCTCTCTGTTTGGATGGCATACAGTCTTGTTTCAAAGTAAACAAACCTGATATGATCGTGATCATAATTGTTTCCAGTAAACAAAATGCAAATGAGCTTCTGGATCCGACTGCCGACTTCTCTGCCTATGGGAGGACATTTGCCTACAGAGATTTACAGTATTAAGTATCAATAAATAAGATACCTTAATTAGGCTTCAGACATGCAAAAACCCTTCTGCTGGACTGTCTGCAGTTCATTCTCATACACGCAGACAGAATAAAACACACGCCCTCATACACAAATATGGATATATATAGAGAGGAGCTACCAGAGCTCTGCAGTCCAGATTGGAGAAACAGCCAATTTCAAAAAGAAAAGGTGAGCATCATTTTCATCCTAAATGTACTGCGATATAATTACTATCATTATTGTTTATTAGGTCATTTTGGATATAGTTATATTGTGATAAGGACATTAGTGTTGTCTTTTCCTCGTTTTAAGGCTTTTTTAAGACTGTACTTCTGTAAAGTGATGTCATTTTCTGAACTTACCAGACAATTGCATTTACCGTTTAGTCATCATATCCACATTACCAATGATTATTTATCAAAATGTATTGTGTTCATGTCCTCTGAAAGCATCAATATTCACCTCTCTATTGTATTGTTACATGATCAATAAAATATTAAGGTATTTGGTCAAAAAAATTGGAAAGTACTCGCATTATTGAAGTGCTTCCGAGGGGGAGTTATAAATATTGAGATTTATATCGTGTGTCTCCAGATCTTAAATTGTGGGATCCTGCACCTCCTTTATCACTTCCAAATGTTACTTATCCTGTCCTCTCATCTCCCACCAGTTCCTCAAAAGCTGCTTGTTTGCCAGTTGCAGGCATTTTTTACACGAGAGATAAAGATGAAATGATCGTCGTTGATTTCAGATACGTGCGAGTCTGCTCTGTCAGTGAAATGGATCAGAGGCGTTCGATCAGTGGACTCGAATGTCGATTTGTTTTTCTTAGCCTGCTGCTTTTTGTGGTTGTCCTCAGATCTTTTGATTGTCGCTGTCCGTAAAAACAGCTGAGACGAATCGACAGCGAGGTGAAGAGACAGAGAGAAAACAAGTGTGTATACAGCAACATCTTTTTAATATCACTTCAAGTTGTTTGTCTGATCACTCAGATTTCCATTTTCTCAGCACATCTTATCACAGTTTTGTCTATTGTCCTCTTTCCTTCTGACTTCCCTCCTCACAGAGTTATGTCTTTCAACTCCTCGTCCTCCTCTAACACCTCCCTCCTTCCTCCTCACCTCCTTTCTTCTAATTCCTCCTTCAAACCAACCAACTGCTTTTACTACAGATCCAGCTTTTTCAACTTCCTCTCCTTCTCCGTCACCAACATCCTCCTCCTCCTCCCTCTCTGCCTCTTCGTCTTCTACCTGGGTCTACAGCGACGGCAGAAACGGCACTCGGCTTCCGCAGCAGCAAAGACGAGTCACTCCGACATTTTCACCTACCACATGGTCGCCATGGAGATGATTGGCGTCTTTGGGTGTGGTTTATACTGTTGTGGTACCGGCTTTAATAATGTGTGGCTGACACTGGTGGGTTTGTACTCCTACTCGGCCATCTCATACGGAGAGCTTCTCTTTCACATCCTGACCTGTGTGGAGCGCTACCTGGCTGTCGTTCATCCAATCACCTACCTGGGCCTGAGAAACAGGGGCGGGGTCAGAATTAGAAATATCACCATTGGGTGTGTTTGGCTGCTACTTTTTGGATCATATGGTCTGGTCAGTCAGCAGAGCATGATCCCAGCTTTGTGTATCATCATCCTCTCCATGCTTATCGTCTCTTTCTGCAGCCTTTCCATTCTCTGCGCTCTGATTCGTCCAGGGCCGGGGGATGGGGCCAAAGACAAGGACGACCAAACCAAGATCCGAGCGTTTCACACCATCATGGCCATAACAGGAGCTCTGTTGTTTAGGTTAGGGGGGCACGTTCTTGCTCTCGCCGTTTTCTCCTCCCCCTCTGTGAGTCACAGTGTCAGGTGTGCAGTGCTGGTGTCGGGAATCTGGTTCGGTCTGCCCAGCAGTCTGGTGCTGCCTCTGCTGTTTCTGCACCGGGCTGGAAAACTACTGTGCTGTAAGAAGAACACCGAATCAGGACATGGATCAGAGTAGATCATCTTGAATTCAATTTGAATAAAGAAATACCTTCTGAATCAACAAGACAACTAAAAAAAAAAAAATCACTATAGCTGTCCCATCCACTTCCAGCTCATTATCTATGTTGAAGTGGAATTTAACACAGTCAGCAAAGGATTATTTCTTATTGCATCCTTTATTCTGTCCATTTGACCAAACAGGATAATCTATGCCCTCCTTGTAGCCTGCAACAGCCAATGAGACACTTACAAAACAGCCACCAGATGACTGATGCCAATTAATGTAACCACTGAAATTAAAAAAAAACAAAAAAACAGCAATTTACTAAGGCAAGTTTATAAAGTGTTCTAGTTTTATAGGGTGTTTTATCCCTATAAACACCTTTAAACACTCCTGTTACTTTTGAGCAGGGGTATTATGAGATCACACCATCAGATCTGTATGTGTGCTGTTATATTCTTACCAAATTTTAACCTGGACCATGTTAGATTATATGACGTGGACCCACTGTGTTTTACAGCTAATAGGGCCTGTTATAGGACATCTACATGCTTATTTGAGAATAAATAGGAGGCTCTTTTTGCATTATCATAAAACATGGCAACCTTTATGTATGGGATAATAATCTTGTCAGTTCAGAAAAACATAGCAAATATTTCGCACAAATATGTGCATTACACTTACGTAACAGCTGAATAGATTATTTTTGATACATTTTCAACAATATTTAGTAGTTGTATTATTCTGTTCTCTCCTATATGTCACAGCCTAGCATGCTGTATGTTATTTAAAGACAGACGTTAGCTGTAAAGAAAACAGTCAAGGATCCGTCTATTTATACAGATGTGCACTGTAAGTTAATGGGGTCCATTCTGGGACGAGACCCATCTTGCATCGGAGCTTCATTGAAAAGCATTCTGTCTTTTTTTTTCTGTAAAGTTGACAATCCAACCAAGTGGACATGGAGGAAAACCTTGGTAACAAAAACCTCAAGAGTTAGACATCTGGGCACTTGTTAAGGAAATAGGAAAACGTTGTACATTTAATTATAGTATGCACCAACAAATACACACTGTTTAAAATGCTGTACAAGACCTGTTGCAATAAAATCTAATGACTTTTACTGTTATAATGCAATATTTATGTTCACTTTTCAATCAATATCCAGCATAATGACAAACTGATGGCTTCAAATGATTCATTAAACTTACTGAATTATGACTCTTAGATGTGTCTGTGTACAATTTATGTACACATTTTTGATTTCAGAGAAGGATTTCACTGACATGTCCTTACTGAAGGCCTAACGTTCATGTTTCAAAACCTGTCAGTGTTGAAGTGTCTTTGAGCAAGGCAGTGGAAGGGTGCTAATCTGCATCCACGATGGAGGCAGATGACAGTCTCCCAATCAAAGCACTGCAAAGTGAATGAGTGATGTTGACTGGTTACACAACATGCAAAAAAGCCACAAGATTATTCTGACACACACACACATAAACACACACACGACAAAACAGTGGACATCACACCAGTTCACAGCCTGGACACGCAGGTGACAGACGATATTAGAATCTAGAAACTACTCTGAAGGTGAGGTTTTTTTTTTTTTTTAAAGATCTTATGATAAATGTTGTAAAATGACGCCATTTTGATGCCATTTTTGCCAATGCCAATGCATTTCAATTCTTAAATGAAGGTTGAACACACTATACGTCAGGTGTATGGAAGCTTCAGGTGTTTTCAAAGGTGACTCAGCAAGTTCAGTACATGTTCTCTGTTCGGGGTTGTCGTAGCTCAGGAGGTGGTGTGATCGTCCACTGAGTGGAAAGTTGATGGTTGGATCCCCGACCCATGAAAGTTGTCTGGAGCAAGAACCTCAGATTGCATGAGGTATCGTAAATCATGTGGGTGTGTGTTAGCGTCTTGATATGGTAAAGTGTTTTGATGGTATGTATGATTGGGACAGTTATAGATATTTATGTACTTTATTTCAAATTAGACGAAATCTACAATAACACTGTTAAATAATATGTTACCACCCGACCTCATCTACTGTTAGCGAGTACGTTGTTTTTCAGACATGAAGAACATCATTTCACAATATTCACTTACTGATTTTGCTTTTCTCTCTCCTTCTTTCCCTCTTTTCACTTCATCTGTCTGTTGCCCATAGTCATGTCAGTCAACTCCTCTTCCTCCTCTAATGCCTCCTTTCCTGCTTCCTCCACTTGTCCCCACAACATGTACTGTTTCCTGGAGTACTGCTTCAAATCCAAAGTTGGCGTTATAAACGTCACTGTCTTCACCATCATCAGCGTCCTCCTCCTCCTCCCTCTCTACATCTTTGTCCTCTACCTGGGTTTCAAGCGATGGCGCTCCAACGCGACCACGAGCCACTCTGACATCTTTACCTACAACATGGTCGTCATAGAGCTGATGAGTGTCTTCGGGTTAACACTCATCTGCTGTGGTGTCCACACTGATCTCCCACAGATGATGTTGATGGTTGGTATCTACTTTGAAGACATCAACTTATCAGGGCAGATATTCTTTCACCTCCTGACCTGTGTGGAGCGCTACCTGGCTGTGGTTCACCCCGTCACCTACCGGAGCCTGAGGCAGGAGAGAGGGATCAGGATCAGAAATATCACTATTGTCTGTGTTTGGCTGCTGAGCTTTGCACTCCCAGCTCATCTGTCCAGTGAAAACCAGGTTTTAATTGACACCATGTCCTTTTGCATCTTGGCCTTCGTCTTAATTTTAATCTCTGTCTGCAGCCTTTCTGTTCTCTGTGTTCTGATTCGTCCAGGGCCGGGGGAGGGGGGTGGGAGCAGAGAGCGGGTGGACCAATCAAAGCTGAGGGCTTTCTACACCATCATGGCCATACTGGGAGTGCTGATGTTCAGGCTCTGGGGGTCCATACTGGTCAGCGCTCTGTATGACTTACCACAACTAGCGGGGAATAATGGGTGTGGTATAATGTCATCTATAGTCTGGTTCTGTCTGCCCAGCAGTCTGGTGTTACCGCTGCTCTTTCTCCAGAAAGCTTCAAAGCTTCCATGTTGTAAGAACAACAATTAAAGAGGAAACGGATCAGCTTAGGTTAAAGTACTGTACCTAGAAATCAATATCTCACAAGGCATCAAACATTGACTCCTGCAGAGGTATCTGGAAGCCAAATTAGATTGAAAAATATGTACTAGTGATGTTTTTCAACTCTTTAAACTGATGATGTGATCTAATTACTGTAATATTCATGTTCACTTATCAATCTATAACCAGCATAGTAATAAACTGATGTGTTCAAGTGATTCATTAAACATGTTGAATTATGATGAGATGTGTCTGTGTATAATTTGTGTATATATTTTTGATTTGAGAGAAGGGTTTCACCGACACAAACTTATTGAGGGCCTGAGGTTCATAATTCAAAAACTGTCAGTGTTGAAGTGTCTTTGAGCAAGGCAGTGGAAGGGTTCGATTCTGCATCTGCAATGGAGGCAGATGACAGACTCCCAATCAAAGCACTGCAAAGTGAATGAGTAATGTTGACTGGTTACACAACATGCAAAAAAGCCACAAGATTATTCTGACACACACACACACACACACACACACACACACACACACACACACACACACATCACAGTGGACATCACACCAGTTCACAGCCTGGACACGCAGGTGACAGACGATCAGAAACATCAGAATCCAGAACTTCTCTCAAGGTGAGTTTATTTTAACAATCTTACCATAAAAAGTTGTAAAATGACAGTATTTTTCTTTAAACTTGTTAGAGGATAAAAATACATTTCAATTCTTAAATGAAGGTTGCACACACTATACGTCAGGTGTATGGAAGCTTCAGGTGTTTTCAAAGGTGACTCAGCAAGTTCAGTGCATGTTCTCTGTTCGGGGTTGTCGTAGCTCAGGAGGTGGTGTGATCGTCCACTGAGTGGGAAGTTGATGGTTGGATCCCCGACCCATGAAAGTTGTCTTGAGCAAGAACCTCAGATTGCATGAGGCAGAGCAAATCATGTGGGTGTGTGTTACCATCCTGGTGTTGTAAAGTGTTTTGATGGTATGTATGATTAGGAAAGTTATAGATATACAGGTACTTTATGTCAAATTAGACAAAATCCACAATAACACTATTAAATAATATGTTACCACTCGACCTCATCATCTGTTAGCAAGTACAAGTTGTTGTCTACAACAATTCTCAGACGTGAAGAACATCATTTCAGAATTTTCACTTACTGATTTTGCTTTTTCTCTCTCCTTCTTTCCCTCTTTTCACTTCATCTGTCTGTTGCCCATAGTCATGTCAGTCAACTCCTCTTCCTCCTCTAATGCCTCCTTTCCTGCTTCCTCCATCTTTTGCAGCAGTCTGTACTGTTTCCTGGAGTACTGCTTCAAATCCAAAGTTGGCGTTATAAACGTCACTGTCTTCACCATCACCAGCATCGTCTTCCTCCTTCCTCTCTACATCTTTGTCCTCTACCTGGGTTTCAAGCGATGGCGCTCCAACGCGACCACGAGCCACTCTGACATCTTTACCTACAACATGGTCGTCATAGAGCTGATGAGTGTCCTCGGGTCCACACTCATCTGTTGTGGTGTCCACACTGATCTCCCACAGATGATGATGATGGTTGGTATCTACCTCTTCACCATCAACTTATCTGGACAGATGTTGTTTCACCTCCTGACCTGTGTGGAGCGCTACCTGGCCGTTGTTCACCCCGTCACCTACCTGAGCCTGAGGCAGGAGAGAGGGATCAGGATCAGAAATATCACTATTGTCTGTGTTTGGCTGCTGAGCTTTGCACTAATGGGTCATGTATCCAATGAAAACCAAGTTTTTAAAGACATCATATCTTTTGGTATCGTGGCCTTTGTCTTACTTTCAATCTCTTTCTGCAGCCTTTCTGTTCTCTGTGTTCTGATTCGTCCAGGGCCGGGGGAGGGGGGTGGGAGCAGAGAGCGGGTTGACAAATCAAAGCTGAGGGCTTTCTACACCATCATGGTCATACTGGGAGTGCTGATGTTCAGGCTCTGGGGGTCCATACTGATCAATGCTCTGTATGACTCACCACAACTAGTGGGGAATAATGGGTGTAGTTTGTTTGTGTCTTTAGTGTGGTTCTGTCTGCCCAGCACTCTGGTGTTACCGCTGCTCTTTCTCCAGAGAGCTGGAAAACTTACGTGTGGTAAAAACAACAATTGCAAAGGACAAGGATCAGCTTAAATACCGTATCTAAGGATATTACATGAATCAATCTATTACAAGGCATCAACAATTGTCTTCTACTGAGGTGTATGGAAGATAAATTAGAGTAAAAACAAATTCTAGTGATATTGTGACATGTTTTGAGGCTGAATTGCACCACTTACATGTTCAAAATAGTGATAAAACATTCATGTTTTCAGGTTAACTTATATTGTCTGTTTGCAAGTTATGTAACTTTATTGTCCCATCTTTCTTTTGGCTAGAAATGTATTTAATAATCAATAATCTGCCATAAGAATTAGCAACACTAACATTAGAAGATGAATCTACTCTTACATTAGTCATGGTAATGGTGACTCTTCACCCCGTATGACCCAACATGTTTCACCAGTAAGTCTTTGGATGAAACTGGTTGCTTTATTTTTCTGTTTTAAGTGATTATGAATTGAGATGTTTATTGGCAAGTCATCAAATCATTTCGGATGTTATTGGTGTGCAGCTGACCCTGTGTTTGGTTCTTCATGTTTGAGAGTATGATGTGTAACTATGTATTTTTGCAAAAAGCAATAACAACATGTGTAAAGGTGTGCTGTGTGGTTGTCTGTATTCTGGTTCTGTTTGCCCAGCAGTCTGGTGTTGCCTCTGCTCTTTCTACAGAAAGAAGTGAAGTCACGGTGTTGTAAGAACAACAATGAATCAGGACATCGATCAGGTTAGATTTGTTTGCAGTAACTAAGAAACAAGCCTATAGGCCTAATGCTTAGCATCAAATCGTACAATTGTTTTGTTAAAAATATAATTTTTCAACTGCAAATTTTCCTGATATCTTGACAAATCTGGCTTCACTGCCACTGGCACAGCTGGAAAAAAGGTGGTCTCATTAAATGCATAATCCCCTATCAAATAGTGGTCTCTTTTCAAAAATGTCCAATGGTTTCACACAAATACCTTTCAAATGTGGTCCCTTGCTTTAAATATCCAGTAGTTTAGCGTTTAGAAATGTAGATTCATATGCTGAAATGCAGTCTCAAACAGTAGTCTCTCTTCTAAACTATCCAGTGGTTTCACGCTAACAGGGGTCTCTTGCTATACATATCAAGTAGTTTCTTGCTTAAAAATGTTGAACATGATCTCAAACAGTGACAAACAGTGGTTTCAGGCTTACACATTTTGAATCTCCATCTCTAACAGCAGTAGCAGCACTAATGCTTACAAATGTAGAATCAACAGCTCAAACAGTGCGATAAAAATATCCAGTGGTTTCACGCCTGTAAATGTAGAAACACCTTTTAAACAGTGGTCTCTCATTAGAAATATTCAGTGGTTTCACGTTTAAACATGTTGAAAAGCTTTTTTAAAAATTAGTCTATATCCAGTGGTTTCTTGCTACAAATGCTGATTTGCAATCTCAAACAGTGATGTCTTTCTATAAATATTAAGTGGTGTTGTGCTTAGACGTGTAAAAACACCTGTGATCTCCTATTTAAGTAAATTTAGTGGTTTCTTGCTACAAACCTTGCTTCAACAGTTGTTCCTCTTTATACATAATTTCATATGTTTAGCACTACATATGTTGAAATGCTATCATGAACTGTAGTTTCTCATCAAACATGAATGCCGAATGCAAAATTTTAAAAAAAAGCAAAATAGTCAAGGTGGTTGGGTTAAATTTCACACTAAAAAAAATAAAAATATGAATTGAACATGTATCAGTTTTAAATGTTAAAGACTGGACTGTAGTCTAGTCTACAGATTGTTTAGGTATTAAGATAACAGGTACAATTAGTAATTGTATTAAACACAATGTAAACATTTTCAATAAATCATGACTGTGGGTTTACTTTTTTACTCATTGACCTGTGTTGGCAGAAAAGTTGTACAATATGAGAAATGTACAAGCAAAAAACACCTGATTGTCTTTCCCTCATTCTATAACTGTCATATGTAAAGTAATCAATCATTATCTAGTATATGTATAGATTTAAATGACAGAATAAATGTGTTGAAAAATGACTTTCAAATGTGTTTGCATCAGTCTACACACTCGAGTGAAGCAGCAATGTTTGCCGGTTATACAACATGCAAAAAAACAAACAACAAACAACAAATGTTCCACAAAGAATTAGGGAACAATATCATTTGTCATCTTGATGTTCAATATTATACTAATGTTCAACAGTGGAATTATGTCAGCTATTACCGACTGTTGCTGACTTTTTGAAGTGTGTCTGTATTGGGGAATGTGATCTAGTTGGATTCTCCACTGATCGGCACCTGGTTATTTAAAGAAACATCTATTAGCAGTTAAGCACAGAGAGAATCTTATGATGCCAAATGCGAAATTGGATATTTGGCTTGTTGTTTCTGGAATGTAATTGTAAACGGGGTTTGAGCTGTAATCTGAGCTTTTAGTGGGGTCTCTAAAATGAGTGGGAGGCGAGGATGGAGACAGATGAATATATAATAGGTGAACGATTGTGTTTTGAGAGTGAGATCCAAGTAATTTACACCTGGCATCAAATGTGTCTCAACTGACCGCATTGCAAATATTTTTAGATGTAGAAAAAAAAATGTGTTCATGAATTAAGTTTGCTAAATGAACAAGAAGGCCCAAATATTTAAGATTGTGTTGTTTAAAGAGTTTGACAAAGTTTACACAGTTTCTCTGAATGCAAAAAGTCAAAAAATGAGTCTTGATTTTTTTCCATTTTTGTTTTCCAAACGAGTAACTTATGTTAGTTACCATTTACTGGATTTGAAGAATTTCACACCAACTTCTTGCAACAATTATTTCATTAAGATATTAAATGACACACTGATGGGCAAATGATTTGAGCAAAATGTAAGTCAATATGCAAAAACATTTCTTTGTGCACTCTATGTCTACTGTAGTGCATCAATTTGCACGGGCAAAAAAACTGTGAACGCCCCGCCCCCCCCAAAAAAAAAAACAAAAAACAAAAACTAGTCCATCAACTGACTGAAAGGGATGGTGCTAATGAGATGAAAAAATATATATATTTATAAATACACTTCATTGAAATATTAATAGTGTACAACGTGTAAATATCAGCCTCCACATGCTCATGAGAGTGGTACTGTTTTAAGAAGTGCAGTGTTGATGACCAACTGCAGCCAGGCCTGTCAACAAAACAAAATGTCTGCCTGACAGATTGTTGAGGTATGAAAATAAGAAGTGAGCCAGACAGGTGCTCTGCTCTTAGTGACTGTTTGGTTTGAATACACACTTATTTCACTTTGATTGATTCTACTTGATGCAGTTATTGTCTGAGTTATCGTCTCTAACAAATTTGAACTTGAATTTGAACTGGCTTTAAGAAGGAAAATTAAAGGTGTTTTTGCTTTAAAGGGTTACATTTTAAATTGAACAGCTGCATACACAGGTGTTTCTGAGCTGATTTGAATGAGCACCCTATGTAGTACACATTTGACTGCCAGGTACAATAATTAGGTATGGAAATTTACTGAGGGGAGTCATCCAGGGGTTAGAGATGCTGGACTGACAGCGCTGTGACTTGTGACACAGTGCCAGTTTTCTAGTTTGGATTTCCATCACACCACAGGGACTTCCACTGAAAGACACAGTGAAGTAGTCCCAGTCTGGGAAGATGGATGGGGCTTTCCATCTCTGGTACCAAAAGTTAATTTCTGATGTATCTGTTGTTTGCAGAAATGTTAGCTGTGAACATTTTGTACTACATAGACACCAAACGTCAAATGTAAAGGGACATCATGTTAATAACGTGGAAGTTACTGTATGTACCTAACATGGGTGCATCTTTATCATGTCAGACGTGTTTACAGTTCCTGGAGTTTTGTTTGTTGCTGCATTTATGAAGTTACATTCACAAGCATACATCCATCTTTTACACCACTGTGATTTTTTTTTCCAACTGTTCAGTCTATTTTAGCTTATTTTGAACTTGTAACTTGCTTTATTTGAATCCTTTTCAAATCCTGTGTTTGTGTCTTTCTACTTCTGTCTTGTTTTAATGCCTTCATCTCTTATGTGAAGCACTTTGAGATGCCTTCTTAAATAAAGAAGCTATACAAATACATTTGCCTTGCTGGAGTGTCATTAGGGAAAATACTGTGTCACCACTAGTGCAGTTGTTCTGCAAATTACCCTGAACTTTGAGAACATTTGCCTTTTAAATGCCAATAGAATAAATACCGCATTAGTCTGTCACCATGCAAAAAGCCCTGCTTCCACCTGTCCTGTCTGAGGTTTACATAATGCACTTCTGTGCACACAAACACACAGACAGACACCCATTCAAATATCTGGACAAGACAGCAGTGATGAGCAATCAGTGAATCTGAAGAGCCACAGAGCAGACGATCAGACAGGTGCTTCTGACAAGGTTAGCATACTTTCATATATATATATATATATACATTTTTCAAAAATGTATGTTCATTCATTTTCAAAATTTTAGTTAAAAACTGAGTTTTCACCACAGATCGTCCTATTTTGAAGATTTATATTTGTTTGAGAAAGTTGAGTTGTTTGCTACCCAATGTGCATCATGTGTGATTTCTATATGGATTTCTAGGCGAAATCTTGCAGACATCCTAATGACTGCACAACAACATCAAATTGACAAAAAACACTAATTTGTGAACCAACTTTGGCAATTTGTTCAGTGTTAGGTTAAGCTGAAAGAGAGACTGTATCGATAGGTGTGAATTTGCTTCATTTTGCAATATAGGCGAAAAGTGGTCAGAGCATAGACATAATCTAAAAATGTTTCTTTTTATATACAATCGCATTTTAACCCTGCACTGAAATTAGGTTTTGATTTGCATTGCAGTCCGTTAGTGTCTCTACAATGTGAAAATAATAGTAACGCGTTATTTCGGAGCCTGATAAGGAAACCACATCCAGACTTCTTAGTATAAAGACAGTATGACTGAGAAGGCTGAGAAGAAACGACTGGAAATAAGTTCTAATAATATTATTTTGGTCAAAAAAGAGCATCAGTGGTTGGTATTACATGGGTGTGTTGCTGCACTGATGGAAATAGCGCTTTGGAAATTATACAAAATGTACCATTTGAGCTGTTGTTTTAGTTAATGTCAGTGATGATATTTCACCTCTGCCCCCCTCCCTAGTTGATGTGACCCCTCTTTTTCCTTCTTTGTGTTCTCGCTACCTTTTTAGGCCCATGAAAATGTACACCGAGTCTTCCTCCCAAAATGGCTCCCTCCCTTCCCCCAACTCCTCCAGCAACTCCTTCCTCAACAGCTGCTTCAATATCACACCTGGTTCCTCCATCTTCACAGCATTCACCTTCACCAACATCCTCCTCCTCCTCCCAATCTCCATCTTTATCCTCTCCTATGGTGCCCATCACTGGTGGAAACAGCACTCCAGCAGACCAATGAATCCCATAGACGTCTTCACCTACCACATGGTCGCCATGGAGCTGATCGGCATCACTGCATCCATCACCTGCTGCTGTGGCGCCCTCATTGATCACCCGCGGATGCTGGGCGTGGGGTGTAACATGTTTGCCATCATCTCGTGCATGAAAATGTTCTTTCACATCCTCACCTGTGTCGAGCGCTACGTGGCTGTCGTGCGCCCCATGACCTACATGAGCCTGAGCAAGACGGGTGGGGTCATGATCAGAAACATTAGCATTGGATGCGTTTGGGTGATTTGCTCTGGACTGATTGCTTTAAGAATTCTCTTGAAGCAAAATTTCACTATGATTCTGTTTTTCTGCAATCTCGCTTTGTCTTTGATTGTCACCTCCTTCTGCAGCATTTCTGTTCTCCGCGTCCTGCTTCGTCCTGGGCCGGGGGATGATGTCGGTAACAAGGGGAAGGCTGACGACGTCAAGCAAAGGGCGTTCGTCACCATCACGGCCATAATGTCAGTACTGCTGTTAAGGTTTGGGGGGAATCTGGTCTGCATGGCTCTGGCTTCCTCACCTCTGTTGAGCTTCACTGCTGGCTGTGTGGTGCGGATGTCAGGGATCTGGTTCTGTCTGCCCAGCAGTTATGTGCTACCATTGCTGTATCTGCACAGAGCAGAGAAACTGCCATATTTTGAATACAAGTCTGAATCAGGATGAGGAACATACATTGTCATTGATTTCCGAAAGTTTAGACCCTCACTGCATGTCATTCCTCATCTCATGTTACTCTCGTTTGCTGTTTCCTTATTCTTCTCAGCTATCCAATAGAAGCTTAAAACTGCAAAGAAAATATTTATGAAAATAATAAGAAAATAATGCTAGGTGCAATAAAAGCTGTTATTGTTATATTTTTTGCGTGTACATGTATACTATGTTTAACTTTCTGAATGGTCCCACAAATAACACTTCACCTGCGGAACATGTGTTCTGATACGCAGCGTGACTATCATCTCTGAGCATATCTCAGTACAGCCAATTATGCTCAGCCTTGCTTGTTTTTCCACCTTTTTGCATCTGAAATGCACACTTCATAAATCAGAGTAGGAATTACTGCTGAATTACTACTTGTCTTTTGCCTGGTGTTCAGAAATATATATATTTTTTTGTAGAACCATGTAAGTTTGAGCAAGTGTAGTAGGTATGTGAAAACGTAAATAAAATCATTCAAAACAGATTGGTTTACTTGTTTAATCATGTTTTTTCACTGAAGCATAAGTAACACAACAAACATTTATGTTTTTTTAAACAGGAAACGAAGGCCAAATGTTGATATAAACGTTGATATAAATGTTAAGTTATCAGACAGATATAACAATGACATACTTAAAATACGATATTAAAGAAAAAAACAGGTTTAAATATCCTGAATAGTATTACATTAATAGTATTACATTTTTTGCAATGATCCTTCAAAATGTGGTCATGAAACACTTGTGACGAAGATACGTAACATAGGCAGGATATTTTACAGTTAACCAATAAACATTTTGTCTGAATTCACACCGGTGCACTGAAACAATTAACTTCTCTGTGAATTTGATAATTAAAGATTACCCCAAGCATCTGTAATTCTCTAATTGTGTATTTGCTCCAATCTGAAATGATGTCAGTTAATGCAAATCAAATTCAATTCTTATCCTCATTTGGTGTTGTTCTTAAAACACACTACTCTTCCTGTTCTGTATAGAAACAGCAGTGGTAGCAACAGACTGCAGGGGAGATTAAACCAGAATCCAAACGCCATTGTCCAACACTCTGAAATTCTTTTCACACTGAATAAAAAAACCCACACCAGAGTCCAACCAAACCTCACCAACAGAACTCCCAATATGGCCACAATGGTGTGGAAAGCTCTGCGCTTTGATTGGTCAATCCTCTCCCTGTCTCCTCCCTTGTCGCCTGGTCCCGGACGTATCAGAACACAGAGAACAGAGAGGCTGCAGAAGATGATGATGATCACAGAGGAAATCAACATGCAGATATCGAAAAAGAATGTAGAAAAAGAGGCTTTTTCTGAAGACATCAGACTTGTTCCGCAAATGGAAAGCAGCCAAACACACCCAGTGCTGATATTTCTGATTCTGACCCCTCTCTCTCCTTTCAGACTCAGATAGATGATGGGATGAATGACTGCCAGGTAGCGCTCAACACAGGTCAGGCTGTTAAATAAAATCTCTCCATACCAGGTGAAGGTAAACATAGCGATCCCCACAAGTAGTAACTTGAAATGAACCATATAGATACCACAACAGAGGACAGTGTACCCTACAACAGCAACTAGTTCCATGGTGACCGTGTGGATGGTGAAGTTGTCCGAGTGACTCATCGCTGCTGTGGAGGTGGAGCGCTGTTGTTGCCATCGTCGAAGACCCTGGTAGAGTACGAGGACACAGACAGGGAGGAGGAGGAGGATGCTTGTGATGTAGAACGTGGTGTAGATCAAGAAGCCGGGTTCAGACATCAAGCAAAACATGGCAGAAGTGACAAAGACGTTGGAGGAAAAGTTAGAATGACGAAAGAAGTCATTGGAGGAGGAGGAGGACTTTACAGACATATCTGGAAGAGAAAAAGACATGACAATCAAATTACTGAAAATGAGAAGATGACAAAAGAGATTCAAAAACTGAGGAAAATCCAGACGCCTTCCGCAATTATTACAATCTACTAGAGGTCCATAGGTCATACTAGTCCTGTGAGAATTGGGCTTTAGTTAACCAACTATAGCTTCCCCAGCACTTCACATGTAGGATGAGTGGTACCAACCAGAACAAGTCAACTGACTACGTGTAAAATCAGTAGTAAGCCTCTAAACTCTCGTTTTTATAGTCTGTGACAAAAACAGTGAGTAAATAAAATACAATATCCAAATGTCCAAACAGTATGATAAATTCACATTTCTCTCCATCCAGTCATCCACACTTGTGGATTTAATGAGAGGATGATATTATGATAAAATAACACAGACCTTTTGAGTATTTGTTTCGTCTCCCGTCTGTGGACTCCTGCGTCGATCTGCTCTCTGAGTATCTGCTTCAAACATAATGTACCGACTGTATATTGCAGCCCAACTCCACCTCTCTCTCTCTCTCTCTCTCTGTCTCTCTCTCTCTGTCTCTCTCTCTGTCTCTCTCTCTCTCTCTCTCTCTCTCTCTCTTTCTCTCTCTGTCTCTCTCTCTCTGTCTCTCTCTGTCTCTCTCTCTCTCTCTGTCTCTCTCTGTCTCTCTCTCTCTCTCATGAGACAGCGATGCAAACGTATTTATACAGCACTGTTCAGACACAAGGCAATTAGAAGTGCTATACAGAGACATATATATGCAAAATATGACATTTAGAATTGTGTACACACTTGTACTAATTGTAATAGGTGTCAGTTTAAAGGATGTTTCATTTATTGGTCAATTACTTGAATAGTTGACAGAATTCAAAGGATGTGGAGATAAAGGTGTGTATGCAAATCATGTAGAGTCACTGACAGTGTGCTCTAAGCACATAGTTGTGTTATTCTAATCACACTTTTTATTTTATCTGCTGTATATATGCTGCAAATTGAACCTCTCGGTCTCCATCCACAGGAATCATCACACTCGTAGACAATTACAAAAAGAACATGAGCTTCAGGTTTTGTGTGATAACGCTGTAATTTTTGTTTTTTTGTAAAACTATGGAAGTGTAAGCAATCATAGCAGGTATGTGAAAATGTAAATAAAATCATTCAAAACAGATTAGTTTACTTGTTAAATTGTATTCATTCAGTGAAGCAAAAGTAAACCAAGACCAAATGTATACATAATCTTCAGTTAATTATAAAGAGGATAACATCTTATCAGAAAGATATAACAATAACATACTTCAAATACACTATGAAAGACAAAAACATGTTTAAATATCCTGAATAGTATTACATTAATGTAAAATAGATTACATAAAAAACACAACATTTTAAAGTGATGAGTAATAATTCAATATATATATGACCTACAGATATGGTATGATATATATGTCGCAGGTGTCACGACCTGGCTCGAGGCAGGACAAATACTATGAAGCGTACGGGTAGAATAATAAATTAATAGTTTTATTCAACACAAGAAGATCTCAACCCCAAAATAAGCAACCAAAAGAACACAAAGAAACCACGAGGCGCTGAGACGCCGCTGCGGCCAGCTCCGCCGCTGGAACGGAGTGACGAAAGAGAGAGCGACCGGAAGAGGCCGACACCCTCTTGTAGCCGACACCTGGGGACTGGCCAGGCCCACACAGGTGACAAAGCACCAACCACCAGCGACCTGCAAACAGACACAGATACAAGGGAAGACAAGACAACCATGCAAACATCCAACAGGCACCACCGGCAGGAGGCCGTCACACCCCCCTTCCTAAAGAACGGGGACCAAACCCCGAGACCACAACCAAAAAGAAAACGTTACTTTTTTTTTGACCACTATAATATTTTTTCTGCCAGAGGGCCAAAGGAACACCCCAGCTGTCGATGGTCATCCACATCCATCCCCTCAGCAACCTGGTACCAAAAGGAAGCACTTTAAGAGGAGAGCGGGGAAGAAGACAAAAAGGAGAGAGAAGGAGAACAAAACATGCAGCAATACATTGTTGCACACAGACTTATCCTTGCGGTGCTCTGGAAAGTGCGTCCGCTACAACATTTTCAGAGCCTTTGATATGTCTAATGTCAAGCCAATGAGACTGCAAGAACAACAACCATCGTACTAACCGCTGGTTTGGACACTGTAAAGAGTTCAAAAATGTGAGTGGATTATGGTCAGTGTAAACCACTATAGGTACTGCGCCTGAGCCCAAGTACACCTCAAAATATTGGAGCGCCCAAACTAGAGCAAGTGCCTCCTTCTCAATCGTTGAATAATTCAACTGGTAGGAGTTAAACTTTTTTGAGAAAAAACTCACTGGTTTCTCCAAACCCAGATCATCCATCTGTAACAGAACTGCACCTGCTCCCACATGACTAGCATCCACCTGGAGGGCAAAGGGACTGTCAAATCTTGGAGCTGCCAGGACAGGTGCTGCACACAGAAGTGACTTAACTCTTTCAAAAGCTTGTTGACAAGAGGAGGACCAAACAAAGGTAACACATCTCTTAAGTAAGTCAGTCAGTGGTGCCACGACCTCGGAGAAGTTTCTGCAAAAACCTCTATAATAACCCACCAAACCCAGGAAATGCATTAACTCCTTCTTGGTGGTGGGTGGAGGGTAACACTGGACAGCTCTCACTTTTTCTGCAATAGGCCGAACTTTCCCCTGACCTACAATCCGGCCAAGACAGGTCACTGTAGCCTGTGCGAACTCGCACTTGGCGAGGTTGATAGTCAGGCGCGCCTCAGCCAGCCGCATAAACAAAGCACAAACGCGCTCAACATGAGAGGACCACGTATCTGAGCACACCACTACGTCGTCCAAATAGACAGTGCACCCCTCTAATTCCCCCAACACCTTTGTCATAAGCCTCTGAAACGTGGCTGGAGCGTCCAAACGGCATAACATTATATGCATAAAGTCCATTTGGTGTGATAAATACAGAAAGCTCACGAGCACGCTCAGACAACGGAACCTGTCAATAACCTTTCAGTAGGTCAAACTTGCTTACAAAAGCTGCGTGCCCAACCTGGTCACCTAGTCCTCCATGCGAGGCAGCGGAAAAGAATCAGGTTTAGTCACAGCATTTAATTTTCGAAAATCGGTGCAAAATCTGGCGGTGTTATCCGACTTTGGCACTAAAAGGCACGGGGAGGCCCAACTAGAAGGGGAAGGAACAGCAATGCCATTACTCAACATGTATTTCACTTCAGCATCAAGATATTTCTTTTTCTCAGGGTTTACTCTGTAGAATCTTTGCCTAATTGGCTGCGCATCTCCCACATCATTTAGCCGACCTTGCTGCACCGCAGTATCAGATTCAGACAACCCATCCTCTACTCCGGCAGCCACAGACTGCAGAGGATACACCGTGGACACTCTACCCACCGAACAGACAGGGCACGTCGGTGCCGGGGAGACCGGAACAGCTTCACCTCGGTGGACACGTTCATAATAAGGCTTTAATAAATCAACATGGCACAACCGAGTACCCTTCCAACGATCAGGCGTAGCAATGATGTAGTTATAGTCAGACGTTCTCTTTTTTATTTCATAAGGACCGGTATATTTCGCCTGAAACGGAGAGTTGGTGATCGGAAGTAGCGCCAAAACCCGGTCCCCTTCACTGAACACACGCTGCTCAGCCCGTCGGTCATACAAGGTTTTCATCTTGCCTTGTGCCGAAACCAAATTTTCCTTGGCCAATAACCCTGCAGCATACAATCTATGGGGGAAGCCATTGACATAATCAACCAGATTTCCCGGCGGGTCCGCGTCCTTCCACTGTAGGTTACCCTAGGATACAGTAGGTTTAAAGGGCCGCGTACTGTGTGTCCGAACACTAGATCGTTAGGGCTAAACCCTGTGCTCTCTTGGGTCACTTATCTAGCTGCCAAGAGTAACCAGGGAAGCCCCTCCTCCCAGTCTCTATCCATCTACACACAGTAAGATCTTAACAGTGATTTTAAGGACTGATGAAAACGCTCCAGGGCCCCCTGACTTTGAGCGTGATATGCAGACGCTTTATTGTGTTTTACACGCAACTGTTGCAGTACCTGCGCAAACAAGTGAGAGGTGAAATTCGAGCCTTGGTCACTTTGGATAATCTACGAGATACCGAATATAGCAATGAACTGCGTCATGGCGCGCACAATGAAACGCGCTGTGATCGTGCGTAAAGGATATGCTGCTGGATAACGGGTGGTTTGGCACATGACCGTGAGCAAATAGGCTGCCCCCGACCTAGAACGCGGCAACGGCCCGACACAGTTGATGATAAGGTGTTCAAACCGCAGCGATTGGGAGCAGCGGAGCTGGCTTAATTACTTGATAAGGTTTTCCCGCGAGCTGGCAGACGTGGCAAGTTTTAATGTACTCTGCCACATCTCTCTTTAACCTAGGCCAGAAAAAAAAAATCGCAAAATTCGGTCATACGTTTTCCTCACCCTCCAGTGTCCAGACTCATCATGGGCCCGCTTCAGCACCGTCTCACGGAGCCTGGAAGGCACGACAACTTGAAGGACGGGATCCCCAACAAACTCATCCCCATGCGGCACCCACTTCCTCATCAGCAGCCCCTTAAGCAGAAAACAACAATGAGAATCATTCTTGACCTCATGTGCGGGCAATGCCACGTCAAATAGCCCATTCAAAGACGCATCTGCATGCTGCTCACTCTCTAGTTCCTCCTGCGTGCCCGAGAGAGAGACATCAGACAGGGAGAAACACAACCCCTCTGCTTCCTCACCATCGCTCACTTCATGCTCAGGCACTGCTGGAGGTGAATTTTGGGCCATGGAACGCGTCACAGCACACGCCGTAAACACTAAAGGGAAACTAACCGCATCATTATCAGGCTGCTTCCTAATCAGTGGAACGGAAGAAACCACCACTCACCTGCAGCACCGTTCCCCAAGATCAGAGTGACCCCCTCAACAGGCAGCGCAGGCCTCACCCCAACTGTTAACACGCCCTGGAAAAGATCAGAGTGTAATACGACTTTGTGGAGCGGAACCTGTAACACCTTCATTTCCATGCCCAATATAGGCACCCAACAACCTGTGTGACTCTCATGTGAAAAGGGTAACACTGAAGCCTGAATGAAAGAATCAAAAGCCGCCGTGTCTCTCAGTATTTTAACCGGCACCTTCAAACTGTTGCCCACGAGAGAAACATAACCATCAGAAATAAACGGCAGAAAAAGAGCAGGCACGGACTCACTCTGATCCATCACACTCACTGCTGGCCCGCTAGGCAGAGAGACGGTACAACAGGCACCCTTCGGTTGCCCCGCGGAACTCCCCTGGGAAGTCCTCGCCTTAAGCGCGTAACAGTCGGCTCTGAAATGCCCCTCTTATGACAATAACTACACGTTTTCTCAAAACCTCTCCCATTACATTCTTTAGGGTCAGTTTTACCAAAACCCGTTCATATTCTTTTCCATCTGACACTGACAGAGCAGAATACGCTTCCTGCGCCTTGCCCGTCAGTGCGCACTGGAGCATCACTGTGCGGGCTGCAGCAGGCCACCTCCTGGCCTCGGCAACTCGCTCAAACAAAGAGAAGAACGCCTCCGGCTCTTTCTCATTAAATTTAGGCAACAACCGAAGATTCCCCAACACATCAAAACATTCAGATGACTCCGGCGGTGGTGACAAGCCAACAGATTCAACCACCATTTTACCACTCTTAATCAGCTCCAGCCTACTCCTTTGCAGAGACAGCTTCGCCTGCTCCATCTCACAACACATTTTCTCAATGGCTATTTGTTTTTCAATTTCCGTCCTCTGCTTTACCTTCTCATGCTCCTACTGCAACAGTAACATTTCTTTTTGTTGTTCGAAAGTTAAATTCAATGCTGCCAGATGTGGCAGATGTCTAGACTCCTCATCCAACACCCCCATATCAGCCAAATTAGCCTTTAAAATACTCCTTATTGCATCCTTTAGCCACTTATCCCCTACCTCAATTTGATAGTGGTCTGCGATCTTCAGCAGCTGCTTCCTTGTGCATTTATCCAATAACGCCTCCGACGGAGCTTTCACAAAGTCAGCCACTTCCGCCATATCCACCAAAATGATGCAACCACCGGAACACTCACAATTGCTGCTACCAACCAGGTAAACCAGAACTAAAAAAAAGAAAAAATATATATAATAGCCGAGACACCCCAACCCCTCACTACCTAACCACCATAATACTTCCAACAACCTCACCTAGTCTTCGTCGGCTTGCCGAGCTCGCAGCATCACCATCCCCAGAATACCACATCTGACCTCAAATGGCCAGCTGCAATAAACCAAGTTTAGCGCACCCCCTCCTCAGGATTACCGACAAAAACAAAAAAGGAAAAATAACAAAGTGGCAAGATCTGCTCGCCCGCCAGCGAAGCTGATCAGGGTGCTCGAACAAAACACAAAAATATTGCTTTAACCTATAGCAGCAAGTATAAGCAAAGTGCTCCAAAGCAAACAAACTACATCCCATAATCTTACCCATACGATTCAACACAAAACGTGGCGAACAACACACACACTCGCGGGTTCGCAGTTCCCACGCTACACTATAGTAACACCAGCGGCGCCATTCCATTCATAAACTTTTCGTTCCACATTTCGTCACAACCCGGCTCGAGGCAGGACAAATACGATGAAGCGTACGGGTAGAATAATAAATTAATAGTTTTATTCAACACAAGAAGATCTCAACCCCAAAATAAGCAACCAAAAGAACACAAAGAAACCACGAGGTGCTGAGACGGAGCTGCGCCCAGCTCCGCCGCTGGAACGGAGTGACAAAAGGAGAGCGACCGGAAGAGGCCGACACCCTCTTGTAGCCGACACCTGGGGACTGGCCAGGCCCACACAGGTGACAAAGCACCAACCACCAGCGACCTGCAAACAGACACAGATACAAGGGAAGACAAGACAACCAAGCAAACATCCAACAGGCACCACCGGCAGGAGGCCGTCACACAGGGAACAGGACAGTTGTTTTTAAGGTTAAGTCTGTACATGTAGCTTAATTGAGTGTAAGTTCTTGTCACTAATTCTACTCATGAAAGTACAGTGAAATCTGTAAAGGCAGTGTGTTGGATGGTCCATTACGTCGGCCTGGTCTACTGATTCTATCGATCTGCTGGCTTTTTCATTTGTACCACCATGGGGTTAACTTCTGGTGTTTTGAGTGAAACGTTTCAACAACTATTGGATTTGTTGCCATGAAAGCTGGAACAATTAATTTGACTGGGGATTTAATAGTTAAAGATGACCCCAAGCATCTCTCTTTTAAAAAGAAATTCATTTGAGACAAACTTTCTGCCCATTCTGATGTATCTGTGGTAGGATGATGAGGTTGGTCTGAGGTTGGTCTCTGGTTTGGACAGAACTTGGCACTCACAAACTTGCAACTGCAAAGTCTGTAAGTCTGCAGTAGAGGGAATTCAGTGCATCTGAATTCAGCCTTAGCAACTAGCTAGTTCAGTAAGTTAAACAGCTTGCAGCTGAAGACCAGATATTTTTCCCAGCAGCAGGTGGAGACTGCAGCCGAGGATTTGGGGGAATTAGTTGCTAACTTTTTAGCTGTAACAAAGTAATATGACAGGATTGTGTCAGTGTTTGCTTTCCAAGACATTCTGCGGCCAAGTGGTATATTTTT